>JAJLZY010000010.1:0-137602 GCA_030564885.1 Metschnikowia kofuensis (nom. inval.)
CTTGTGCCGCCTGAATTCCGCTTACTTGCGGTGAATCTTGTCAGCATTGGCTGGAACTGCTACCTTCTGATGGAGAACTCCGAGAAGTAAGATGAGGGGACATTGAGCTGGGAGAACAGACCGCGCAAAGACGATAAGGGAAGCGGGAGGTGCGACTTTCAAGGCTCTGGGCTATGGGTGTAGAGAGTGAGCGGGCGCTACAAGCTGCACGAGTCTCGTTCAAATCGAAGGAATAGAAAGTTCATATGTTCCAGGATGGCTCATTCTAGAGGTCTGACTACTTGTAAATAATCAGATTCTATAGCTGCGGATTGCTACATCGACAGTGGCGTGAGCATGCCTCCAATCAACGAGTTTGGTTGAAAACTATTGCAAGTGACCAGATTTCTGCTTAAGGGAACGCCTCCGTTACGCATGAACTAGAGCACGATTTACTTTTCTTGTCTAATTTCGATCAGAAATATTCTGCAAGACGTTCTGAGACAATCCGAGCAAATCTGTTAAAAGCACTAATGCTGAACACGATCAGCAACTCTCCTACACAATTATTTGCGGCGCTCCACAATGATTATGATAATTCTCTTATGAAAAATAACATCTTTCGGCAGATGAAATACTCGAAGTACCTCAGAGCTACAGGAAATATGACGGTCATAAAGACGTATCATAGTTGAAAAAGAGACTTTAATGTCACATACAACAATCGATCACTTTGTTTCAAATGCGCACGGTGAATTTCTGTTCTCCCTTAAAAAAACAGAAGGCGCAATCGCTGAGGAGTTTTACCCTGTCCTACTCTACGGTTTTACATTAAGAGTGAACAGAATAATGGGCATCGTCAAGTGAGAGCAAACGGGTGGGAAAGATGAAATCAAAGCCGATTAAAATTAAAAAGAGGAAGGTGAACGGCATTTCAAAAAAATCACATATTGGAATGGACAATAATCGTGTATGCAAAAAAAAAACCACGGGGTGTTTACTTTTCTTCATTTTCGGTGCACACAGCCTGCCTGGCCCAAACAGAGCCAGTCGCGTCGTTCGTCCCTTTTTGGCCCCGCGAGCGAAAAAGGAGATAAGTATGGAAGTCCAGAATGAAGCAACGATTCTGCCGCAATAAGCCCACGGCGCTGAATTTTTTTTCTTTTCTCTCTCAAAACATTTCCTGTTTACGTGTCCACACTCCCCTGACGCCAGTTTCCGTATCGCATTCCACGATCCGACTCAAAGTTGATGGACAAAACTGATTCGAGAAGTCCCCGAAAGTTCTTGGTCGTGCGCTTCCTGTTTTGGGCCGCGGGGCACAAGCAGCGCGAAAGAGTGACAGAGTGTGAGAAACAGTGACCCCACTAAAATTTGGCCCGCTTTCCCTGTCCCTCGTTTGAGCCCAGGGCAGCCCACAAATCTTCTACCACCAAGCCCTAGATTTGAAGAAAAACCTGGAAATTTGAAGGTTGTAATTTTCAAACTGTCTGTTTCGAAGCCTTTCTTAAAGCCCTGTTTGCTGTATTTTTAGAGTCTTTCTTGCCATCCATACCAGAGCCTCATCTACCATCTATTCTGGGGCCCAATTTACTCTTTTTTTCCAGAGCCTCCCGATCCAAGACTTTCTTCCCTCCGCAAATTAATTGGCCGATGACAATTTCGAATCCTCTTTCCTAGTAATGGTCGCCCTTTACCAACATATTCTTTTCATCTATTTTTTTTCTCTCTCATTTCCTTTCTCTTATCCTTTCTTTCATCTCCTTTCTCTTATCCATTCTAATCACCCTTTTTTACCTTCTCTGTGTTTCTTTTCTTCCCTCCTTTTTCTTTGTCCGCTCATTTTTTATCTGCGGCGTTCCGTGTAAGCGACACACGAAAATAGCTCTGTCCTCACGTGTCGTGCTCACCACTGCCCCGGCTCGCTGGTGGAATTTTATCGCCTTTTCCTCTACTGCCCGCCGGATAAGAACAACACAACCTGTGTATCTCTGGCCTCTACATCCCGCTACACGAGCTTTGAATATAGAAAAAATTGTTTGGCAATTCATCGAAATATTGCCTTTCTCTAATACCCTTTTTATTTTGGTTCCCTCAGACTTGAGCGGCTCGTTTCCTTTCTAGTATACGCGCCTTGTTTGCTGCGCTGAAACACCCCTCATATCCATAGTGGTGCGCTTACAAGTGTACTATTTTTGCGTCAGAGCCGTCGTCGATAATCCTTAGTGGAAGCGCTGAAAAGTCTAGAATATTGCCTATATATTGCCGTTTCTCCGTGAGCTTTCATTGGCATCCTGGCCCCTACCCCGTTCCTATTTTTACCCCCGCATCAGCCCACTTCCAAGATGATGAAAGGCTTCAAAAACAGGCTCACAAGAAACAAAACGCTGTCTCTGTCGAAGCGCAGCGAGAAGAAGGAGCAGAAGGAGTCCAGTTCCCGTGAAAAGGAGTCCCTGAAAAAGCCGCTGCTGCTGTTGGCGTCGGCCTTGACCAAATCCTCGAGCGCCAACTCCTCCATCAAATCAAGCTCGCCCAGCTCGTCGAAAAACGACTTGTCCGATGCTCAAGTCAACGACACACAGCCAGCCCAACCGCCCCTCCAAAATGAGGCCTCTGAACCCCTGCAACCCCAAGATTTGCCCAGCAACCCGGCTGCTGTGGCTCAATTTGCTCTGCTGGGCATCCTGCTGCCTGCTACCCCGCCTCCTGCGGCGGCTATGGCGGCCAGCTCTCCGTCTATTGTCATAAACGAGCCCGTGCAAACTTCTCTTGCCAAAACCACGCCTGTGACTCCAACCCCAAGCTCGCCCACGCAAGCTGCCAATGGATCCAGCTCCTTGGGCTCCTCGCTCATGGACGGGAGGCTCGGGGCACATTCGCTGCAGGGACACCCGGTCCCGCTTAATCCAAACATCGGCTCTCCCAACAAGGAGGCGTTTGATATCGATATGATTGCGGCGCCCAAGAGGCATTCTTCCTCGCGGTTTGAGCCAACAACCTCCGATCTAAACCAGGAGATCGTCAAGCTCCCCAATTTCGATGAGGTGGCGCCAGAAGAGCAAATCTCGCTCTTTAATCAGAAAGTCGACCAATGTAATATCGTTTTCGACTTCAATGATCCAACAAAGGACATTCGCGGTAAGGAGATAAAGAGAATCACCCTTCAAGAACTCATCCAGTTCATTGTCAGTAACAGATTCAGTTACACCGACGAGATGTACAATCACGTCATCTCCATGTTCAAGAAGAACTTGTTCCGCCCAATTCCACCGCCCGTGAATCCAGTTGGCGAGTTGTTTGATCCAGACGAGGATGAGCCGGTGTCGGAATTGGCGTGGCCTCACATGCAGTCGATCTACGAGTTTTTCTTGCGCTTTGTTGAAAGTCCGGACTTTCACCACCAGGTCGCCAAGCAGTACATCGATCATGAGTTTGTGTTGCGTATCTTGGAATTGTTCGACAGCGAGGATCCCCGCGAAAGAGACTGTTTGAAGACCACTTTGCATCGTATCTACGGAAAGTTTTTGAGCTTGAGGTCGTTTATCAGAAAGTCCATAAACAACGTGTTTTTGCAATTCACATATGAGACGCAGAGATTCAATGGTATCGGCGAGCTTCTAGAAATTTTGGGCTCCATCATCAACGGTTTTGCTTTGCCACTAAAAGATGAACACAAAATCTTCCTCATCCGTGTTCTACTTCCATTGCACAAGGTAAAGTCCTTGTCATTATATCATCCACAATTGGCGTATTGTATCGTTCAGTTTTTGGAAAAAGATCCTTCCCTAACAGAAGATGTGATCATGGGTCTCTTGCGCTTCTGGCCAAAAATCAATTCGCCCAAAGAAGTTATGTTTTTGAACGAGATCGAGGACATCTTTGAGGTCATGGAGCCTAGCGAGTTTGTCAAGGTACAAATTCCTCTATTTGCACAATTGCTGAAATGCATTGCATCTTCGCATTTCCAGGTGAGTGAAAAAGTGTTGTGCTTCTGGCAAAATGAGTATTTTCTTACTTTAGTGACGGAAAATGCTGAGATTGTACTTCCTGTCATCTTTGCGTCCCTTTACGAGTTGACTAATGCTACGCAGCCAGGCATTGCGAACGGGAAGCTCAAACAGAAACTTCTTGAGAACCCAAATTCTATCACAGACAAAAACGGTAATTTAATAGATGCAGGGTTGACAATGGGCAACGACATGGAGGTGAACAACGAGAACGGCATTCCTGGGCTCGATGAAGATACGAATATGATCCATGACATGACTGGAGAGGAGTATTATGACTCGTTTTCGACGCCACAACAAAATATGGAAATGGAGGAGTTCAGCCATATCCCACCGCACAACTCGGCGACTTCTAACTGGAATAAGAGCATTCATCAATTTGCGTTTGGGGCATTGAAAGTTTTCATGGACCACAACCCGATTTTATTTGATCACTGCACCATGTTGTATCACCAATCGCTTGAGGAGCAGAAACTAAGAGAGGCAAGAAGGAAGCAAGGGTGGCAAAAGATCGACGAGTACGTGCAAAACTGTAAGAAGGAACCACATGCAACAATTGTGAGTGAGGCTGGTGTTGACGCTCATTGAGCTTTGTCCGTCATCTCGGGCCGAACAATGATTCAGGCAATTGAAGACACAATCAGTAAGTAGATAAGATCGGGAATGCCGCGGCACGCGCGCATGTGGATCCCGCGGCGAAGCGAGTCAAGAGCTGGAATCCTGGGGAGCGCACTAATTTGAAGCTGCGTCTTCAGACTTTCAGAGCCTCGCAAATCGCCATCAGAGGCGAGCAGCAATGTTTTGTGCCCGCTCAAAAAGATACCCATGACTACTTCAACTATCTCGTCAAATGTAAGTCATCAATGTCTCTCGATATTTTATCCCCATGAAGGTGACGATCATCGAAATTCGGGTAGCAAGCAGTCGCTAGTGGTTCAGTGCATGCAGTCTGAACTGATATAATTTTCCGAGTGACAAGTCCAGTAACTAAGCAAAAAAAAAAAAAAAAAAATCTGCGCACGATTATAAATACCACGGCATCGCGGGGCCGTTGCACAATTTTTCCTTTCTTTTTTGGCTAACTTTTACCAACCATGGTCTTAGATTGCTCAACTGCCACCGCTCACCTCGCGTCATACTCGAAGAAAGACGGACTTGATATCCGTTCGTTGATCGACTCCGCCAACTTCGGTGGGTTGACCTACAACGATTTTCTCGTGTTGCCTGGCTTGATCAACTTCCCATCTTCTGCGGTGAAATTGGAGTCGAAGTTGACGAAAAACATCACGTTGAAGTCTCCTTTCGTGTCTTCTCCCATGGACACCGTCACTGAGGAGAACATGGCGATCCACATGTCTTTGTTGGGAGGCATTGGTATTATTCATCACAACTGTACTGCAGACGAGCAGGCAGAGATGGTGAGACAGGTGAAGAAGTACGAGAATGGGTTTATTAGTGACCCAATTGTCGTTGCTCCTACAGTAACTGTTGGAGAAATCAAGGCCATGAAGGAGAGAATCGGCTTTTCGTCGTTCCCAGTTACCGGTATGTTTCCTTTTTTCATTTTTGATTGTTTTTGATCTTTTCCCACTCATTTTGAGATGCAAATACTTCTCCAGACTTGTTGCCTTCGCATCGAGAAGAAAATATTTCAGAGGCTGAGAGAAATTCCAGTCCGGCTGATATCCAGACTTCGTTGATTTCCTCACCCACTGATGTCAATCGCAACTCCTCCGCACCCGGCCACTGCTTTCACACTGATGATCATCTTTTTCATAAATAACTTTCGTTCTACCGAATAGCATCTCACGATGTTGAGGATACATTTGTTTCTGAGCATGAAAGCGGTGAGCCGGTGACATTATTAAAAAAAAAAAAAAAACATGTACTAACTTTCCCAGAGAACGGCAAGGCTGGCGCCAAGCTCCTTGGTATTGTCACGTCCCGTGACGTGCAGTTCCACGAGGACGACTCTGCCTTGGTCAAGGACGTCATGACCACCGACTTGATCACTGGCAAGCAGGGCATCACGTTGGCCGAGGGCAATGCGTTGTTGAGAACATCCAAAAAGGGCAAGTTGCCGATTGTGGACTCGGAGGGCAACTTGGTGTCGTTGATCTCGTTGACCGACTTGCAAAAGAACCAAGACTACCCAGATGCGTCGAAATCCTTCTCCTCGAAGCAGTTGTTGTGTGGAGCCGCCATCGGAACCATTCTCGCAGACAGAGAGCGTTTGGACAAGTTGGTGGCCGCCGGCTTGGACGTTGTGGTGTTGGACTCGTCCAACGGATCGTCTGTGTTCCAAATCGACATGCTTAAGTGGATCAAGAGCAAGTACCCTGAGTTGCAGGTCATTGCCGGTAACGTGGTCACGAGAGAGCAGGCCGCTTTGTTGATCGAGGCCGGTGCTGACGGTTTGAGAATTGGAATGGGTTCTGGATCCATCTGTATCACTCAAGAGGTCATGGCCTGTGGCAGACCCCAAGGCACAGCTGTTTTCAACGTGTGCGAGTTTGCCAGCCAGTTCGGCGTGCCATGTATTGCGGACGGTGGTATTGGAAACATTGGCCACATCACCAAGGCCTTGGCTTTGGGTGCTTCGTGTGTTATGATGGGCGGTTTGTTGGCCGGTACCTCCGAGACGCCAGGCGACTACTTCTACCGTGACGGCAAGAGATTGAAGACCTACAGAGGCATGGGCTCGATCGATGCCATGCAGCAGACCTCGACCAACGCCAACGCGTCGACCTCCCGTTACTTTTCGGAGTCCGACAACGTCTTGGTTGCCCAGGGTGTGTCTGGGTCTGTGGTTGACAAGGGCTCCATCACCAAGTTCATCCCGTACTTGTACAATGGATTGCAGCACTCGTTGCAGGACATTGGTGTGCAGTCCGTCGAGCTGTTGAGAGAGAACGTGTACAACGGCGAGGTGCGCTTTGAGTTCAGAACCGCCTCTGCCCAGTTGGAGGGTGGTGTCCACGGTTTGCACTCTTACGAAAAGAAGTTGCACAACTGATCGCGCGGCATGTAAGTGTATAAAAGAAAATATATCGTTTGATTTGCATAACACAGGCAGGAATTTCTCGAAATGCTTTTTTTTTATTTAATGGCCGTAGCCCTTCGTTGTCCACAAGGTTTATGAACTATGGTGCTTGGGTTCCAGTCTATTATATTTTGTTGAAGTTTACTGCCTCATGATGATGTTTGACTGGACTGACCCCTGCTTTTTTAAATTTACGTGAGCTTCTACTGCTCGAGTCTATTAGTGCTCGAGTCTTTTAGTGCTCAGAGCTGTAAAGTGATTTCGAAGCTCACCAAAAGTCTCTGTATGGTTCTACAGTCATGGGTGATATGTTACTCAAGAGACTTAAGCGTGAAAGAATAAATAGCTTTTAGCTAAAGCATGCGTTTAGATTACTCTACTTTCCATCGCAATTCGAGTGTCTTTTTCAGTGAGATTTTGAACCGTGGATTAACCACTGACAAGGTTCTCGAAAATAGCATCTGTCAATGCAAACGTATATTCACTGGAAAGCGTATACAGTCCGTATTCGATAAGATTCTAAAATTCCCATAATTTAAATTAATTAAGTCGTTTTCGACAAATTAATACAATATATGCCCCGAACTCATGTGCAATGTCACTCGATTGGCCAACCAAATACATCTAACACTCGTTTCGACCAGAAACCCTCGAGGTTAGAGGAAAATTCACCACTACTTGCTCGATCACTCATATAATTCCAAGCGAGACGTCAATTCTCAGAAAGCTCATACTTCGGAAACGTTTTCTTTATTTCATTTTGTTTTATTTTCGATAGGGCTTTTAGAGTTTTATTTTCGATAGAGCTTTTAGAGTTTTATTTTCGATAGAGCTTTTATGAGGTACGAGAAAAGATCACGAGCTTGTGCAATGAAACTCAGCCTTTGCCGAAAGGCGCGCTCCACAATTCATAGTTTTTCTTAGATTTGCTCAATCCCAATACAGTTCAATCATTCAACTAGCACCCAAAAATCGACGCTCCACCTTTCACCCCCAAAAATGGATCAGAACGCCCCAACAAATCTCGACCAAGACTTGCTTGAGTCAAGAAAGGCTAAATTCGACAAGTCGGAGCGGGAGGTCGCAGACTGGATTTTCAGCACGCTCCAGCTCCTGCAAACAGAACGTGTTCAATTTAATGTTGAAGCCCATGGCTTGACAGAAATCTTGAAAGACGGAAAGCTTTTATGTAAGCTCGGCAATCTATTAGGGCTTCCAGAGGCGCCCACAACAAAGTACAAAAACTCACGTATGCCTTTTGTGCAAATGGAGAACATTCTGTTTTTCCTCCAAGTGTGCAAGATGATCGGGGTTGCCCACGACGAGATCTTCCAAACGGTGGACTTGTTTGAGGCGAAGGACCCATACCAAGTCATAGTGACGCTTATGTCGTTTTCCAGAAAAGCCCACGATTACAATGCATCGGCGTTTCCCACTATAATCGGTCCAAAAGTGGCAAAGGTGAAGCCCCATGTGCCATATAAACCATTATCTTTGCGGGGAAATTAGTAATTATGGATCTTCAGACAGGCCTTGCTTGCAATCAGGTGCAGAGATCCTGAAAGCTGTACTAGATAATAGGGGCTTGTGCTATGACGTCAAAACTACGGCGCAACTGGGATTAATCATGTCTACGAGATGAGTCGAGCGCCGTTGTCACTAAATTTACACTTCGCATCTTTGAAGGAAATTCATACGATCTCAAACAGGTAAAACCATGGATGCAGCGACCTTATGACATCTCAATTGGCACTCTTCTCAGAGACTTTCTCGATTACATGTCGTGATTACATTCCCACTTCATGTGTCCGCTAGCTACGACCTCGGACTAAGATTTTCCCAGTTGGGATTCGCTGGTGAACGTTTTTTTAAGCCACTCAAAACCTGGAATTCTGCATCGAAAAGATACTACTTGTCGTCAATTAGACAGTCTTCTCCGACGCTGCACATCTAAGACCCAGCCGCAGGTCACGTGCTTACGTAGAGCCAATGGGAGCCAGGGCAAAGTAAACGGCAAAGTATATTTTCACAATTTCTTTCAAATACATCATTATCATAGCTTTCCATCCAAAATATAATAAACGTTTCTTTTCGTTTCGTTGCATCAACAAACCATCGTCAGATTAAAGAAAGGTCACATTTTTTGGCCTCTCATTCAGGCCTCGTATTGAGATAGCGATGGGCATCTGGTGTACGGGTTCTACAAGGGCATCTCTGCACATTTAATTTTTTTCAATATACATCTTCACCCATCGACCTCGCTCACGAAGGCCACAAACAATATTTGAAACAGCCACAATCAAAACAAGTCAATTGTGAGAGATTATAGTCAAGCCCAGCGATAAGCGAGACTTCAAGCACAAACTGGCCTCATTTTCGCATCACTCCCAAGCATCAATTCTTGCATTTTCTGAACCCAGTTTCTTCCATCTCACAGCATGTCGTCAGACGAAGTCATCTGGAGCGTCATAAATCACTCGTTCTGCTCGTTCAAGATCAGGCCAGGAAAAGGCCAGGACTTTTGTAGAAACGAGTACAATGTCAGCGGGTTGTGCGACCGTTCGTCATGCCCTTTGGCTAACGCCAAATACGCCACTGTCAAGAACGTGGAGGGTAAATTATACTTGTACATGAAGACCGCAGAAAGAGCACACATGCCGGCACAGCTTTGGGAGCGTGTCAAGTTGCTGAAAAACTACTCGAAGGCCATGGAGCAACTCGACCACCACTTGCAATATTGGCAGACGTTTTTGGTCAACAAGTGCAAACAGAGGTTGACGAGGTTGACCCAAGTTGCCGTCACAGAGAGAAGACTCGCCTTGCGCGAGGAGGAGAGACACTACGTGGGAGTCAAGCCCAAGGTGAAGAGAAGAGAGGAAAACAGAGAAAGAAAGGCGTTGGCCGCTGCCAGAATCGAGAAGGCCATCGAGAAGGAATTGTTGGACAGATTGAAGAGTGGAGCCTACGGCGACAAGCCCTTAAACGTCGACGAGAAGATCTGGAAAAAGGTCTTGGGCAAGGTCGACGAAGAGGAGCGCGAAGAGGAATTCGACGAGGACGACGACGTGGTGTTGGAGTCCGGAGACGAGGAAGACTACGGCCAAGTTGAATATGTCGAGGATGACGGTGAAGACGAGTTGGTCGACATGGAGGATTTAGAGAGATGGTTGGGTGGATCTGACTCAGATAGCGAGGAAGAAGACGACGACGACGATGAGGATGAGGACGAGGAAAGCAAGACGAAGTCGACTGGCAAATCTGGCGACTCTGAAAGCAAGCGCAAAACGCAGAAAGACAAGCAAGCGAAGAAAAAGAGAAGGCCTCATGTCGAGATCGAGTACGAGGACGACATCCAGACCAACATCGCCACGTAAGCTGGGGCGCGGCTTTCGAATATTGTATATTAAATTTCATCATAATCACGAAACGCACCACATAGTAGTTAAGGAACTAGTGCAACTATTTTTCTGATGTTTGCTAGTCTTGGAGCCTTGTGAATGGCTGTTTGATTATCAGACACTTCTTGCTTCAGGGCGATTGACACGGCTGTCGTTGTGTAGGAGTGAAAACAGATATGTCAACTTGTTTGGCGTTTGACATTAAGGTTCACAATGAAATCTTTCCTCAAAACATCGAAGACAAAACATCGAAGACAAAACATCGAAGATAGATTGATGTATTTGAGTATAAGTAAATCTCTTGCTTTTGCTCGATTTGAGTAATTCATCAGAAAGGAAAGAGGAAATGATGAGAGCCCCACTAAGATGGGACATGAGACGAGCAATTATCTCGCTCAATGATTGAATTGTAGTTTTTGCGTATATTTATATTTCTTGTACAATGGCCGAACGCGTCTTTGTTTATCTTCCAGACACAAAAGCCATCATAAAATACATCTCTTCCCAAATACTGGATTTCAAGATGCGTGAAATTGGCATGATAATGTAGTCAAGTAAGTCATATAGGGTCTCGTTTTACCGCCTAAGTGTCGATGATAGACCATCGTAGGAAAAGAGAAAGCTTTTGTGAATTTTCTCGAATCACAAGTGCTAAGAAGGTCTCTCGCTAAAACTACCGACCAAGTTAATAGCTTGTGACAAGATCCGGAATAGAGCAAATGGCTTCTCGCCTTTCATCAATGTCAAAAAGCCAGCGATAGCAGAAATAATTTTCACCAATTACTTACTTTCAAGTCCATTTTAAAATCTTTCGAGGTACTCTCACTTCACTTGTGCTGCGCTTTGGAAAACACATGCTTACATTCGAGAGCAAAGTCATAAGCCTTTGAGAGAAAAAATTCACAAGATCGGCTTATTGTTTTCACAAGAACAATGAATCATAAGGTCACCCTGATACAAACGTATTTGGGAAAGAAACATAGATTGATATTAGGTCAAATCTCTGGGAAGTCATCGCCATCTCTGACCTGGGTCCGATCTAGTATAATCATGCTCGGTACTCTGTTGTGCGGTATATCGAGTGACTTTAATTCTTCTCATTCTGAATGAAGTTTTTTACCTTTCTCGCTTCCGATGCTTCTGTTCCATATCCAAAAGTTTCGAAAATTGATGGATTGTACAAACGTCCGTATGTATCTTAATAGATGGACATCTGGCCGGAATTCTGGCTTTCTCCCTTCCTTCCTTTCTCCCTTTCTTTCTTTCTTCCCTTCTTCCTTCCCTTCTCCCCTTCCTTTCTCCCTTTTCTATTCTTCCTTCCTTCGCTAAATTTGCACCCAAGCCAGTTCTCACTTCGTGCAGGATCAGCGCGATTTTTCTGCAACACAATTCAATGACCCCGAAATCTGCACGAAGAAGCCCTATTATCGCGGGGAAGCTTTGATTCGAAGAGCAAGGCTGTGCCTTTAGTGCCTTGAGGAAAATAAAAAAGATTCTTTTTTCTGTATTAAGGATTGTAATTGATCAATTTTTTTTATCGGAATTCGACTAAAAGTATCTGTAATCATAATGAATGGCCTCATCAGTGATGGAGAAATGCTGAATTAATTCTTGGCGACTCCATATGGGGTCTAGTGTAACTTCAATTCAGCATCTGGGTTTAGCAACGTTGGAATTGACATGTCCTGTATCGTTTATAAATAGCACTCGTTTTGCATGCAAGAGCCAAATCATTAGAGAAGCGAACTTTTTTTTTTCCTTCTTTTGCCTCTGCTATATAGTTCTGGAGCCTATCTGTTGTTCATCCATTAATTTTTAAGCCCGCCACCGTTATACCCACAGACATGCGCTAAAAACGACCAAGAACCCAGAATAAAACGTCAAGCAAAGGCTTTTTCACATTCAATGCGCCCCTTACAGGTGCACGAATTAGGGAATGTGATGCGCCTCACGCCCGAAAAGAAGACTTCGACGTATAACGGGCCACGATGGTCTTTGAGCTAGACTGCATTAGTTTGAAGTCGTGAACTTTCCAACCCCTGGCTTCCCTTTCCCTGAACTTTCTTTCTTTGAATTTTCTTTCCTTGAACTTTCGTTCCTTGAAGTTTCTTTCCCTGAATTTTCTTCCTTGAAGTTTCTTTCCCTGGCTTTTCTTTCCCCGCCTTCACAAATCTCCATTCCACACGATATACAATGCCAGATCTATCCCCTATAACTGATCTGATGCACCATTTGGCCGCAGCTGCTCCTCAGACCACCATTGACCCCACCCATATTTCAGAACTCTCTGCGTCTCTTTCTGATGCTATCCAAAGTATGTCCACTGTCACGAAGGAAGCTCTTGTTGTAAGCTTGTTAGACGTCATGCGAGATGCGGAGGCTTCTTTGATCATAATAAGTGCACAGAGTGTGCTAGCAACAGCTACTGACAGGTCCGCCCAGGCATCGGCTACACGAGTCATTGCTGAAGCTTATTCCAATATTGACCGAAATGTTTATCTTGACTTTTACGGCTACAATTTGAGCCGGGGCGGCAATGTGTTCTTTCTCGTTTTCTTTGGACTTTTGCTATTATTTTACGCCTTCCTATCATTGAAGTCAAGATACTGGTGGTTCAATATTTGCTTCATATGCGGCTTTATTTTCGAGGTTCTAGGGTACGTCGGAAGGGTGCTTAGCTTTGGCGATGAGTCAAACCCCTCGTTCTTTGTTTTGCAGAGTCTATGTTTGACAGCAGCGCCGGCGTTCTTTATGGCAGGCATTTACTTTGTATTTGCCCAGATAGTGACTGTCTACGGAGCCCAGTACTCAGTTTTGAAACCCATGGTATACTCCAACTTTTTCATTGCGGTCGACGTTCTTTCATTGATCACGCAGGCTATTGGTGGCGGCTTCAGTGCCCAGACAGATGGAAACGAACGTTTTTCGAGCGCAGGGAATATTGTTATGTTTACTGGTATAATGCTCCAGATCGTTGCCATGACCCTCTTTCTCATTTTCGAAGCCATGTTCCTTTCACAAGTCTATTTCCGTGACCGAAAGAATGCCCTTGAGCAGTCGAAGTATCAAAACAAAAACTTGACCAATGCCTTCAAATTGCTTTTCAATGTCCGATCTGCCCGTGTCTACAAACGAGATTATTTGGATTGCTTCTATGATCCGAGGTTTCAAGGTATTCGTCTTCGTGTACTCTTTCCATATTTTCCTTTGGCAATTACAATAAGCACGATTGTGATCTATGTTCGGTGCATTTACAGGGTTGTTCAGCTCAAGCAAGGCTTTGCTGGGTACCTCATGGGCCATGAGATTTTCATTCTCATCCTTGACTCAACTCTCATTGCAATTTGTGGGTTGATCTTTATTCCATTCCATCCATTGTTTGTGTTTGGGAGCGAGAATGTGCTCAAGCGTGTCAATCTCAAGCAAGACCAAGGGCACTCGAAAAGCAGAGTGCACGAGCTTCCAAGAGAGACGAGTCGGGATGACGCAGATTCTGTATTATCCTTGACGGAAAAGCGAAAGCAAAGGGAGAAAAGCATGCAGACTTTGTATATTTCTTAGACAAAGATGGCAAGAGGCTGCTAGATTGAGCCTATTTAGAGCTCGGGTGTGAAGGTGAGAAGTAGACTTATCATTGCACAAGCTTGTTCAAAGGCATTTTCGAAAAATACACTTTTTTTGGGGGACGTCTTTTTGACATTTTGTGGCATGCCGAGTGAATGAAGTCTCATGATTGCAGGACTGGGAGGTCCTGCAAGAAATTCGATTTCACCACGAATTTGGAGATGCGGTGACTTTCAGTGTGAGAATGCTCTGTGAGAGTCATCAAAGATCGAGACATGCCGTACGAATGATGTGACAATCTGTATTATGACGGGAAATAAGAAGTGTGATGAGAGCTCGGGTTAAAGAAGAAACAGGGCTGTCTTCACCCTATACAAGAACGGGAAATATGCAGACTTTTACCGGAGTGACCAGGCGAGAAACAGGAAATTCACAGCGCAAGGAAATATACGAATTTCAAAAGAGAAGGAAGCGGGGCACAGATCTGCGTGATGCACAATTGAAGATCCCGAGCTCAGAAGCATAAGTAGCTATCACAGCTGCCATTCCAATCTCAGACTCATCTACGAAGAGGAATAGTCTCGAGGAAAGAGACAAGTTTGGGCCGTGCACAGGAGGTCAACTAGTAAGGACCAGCCCCTTTTTTGTTTCAACAATACACAAAAAAAAGAGTTGCTTACCAGCGTTATCTTGCAAACACAATTTTCGCCGATGGATCACACAACCTGCTGAAAAACGCGAGGCTATGTTGATATAAACTACTTGAACAAGGCTTGGACTGCGGAGCCCTAACTCCGCCATGAACGGCTCAAGCGCAGTATCGCGCATGCATGCCTCAAGGCTCTCTCAATATAAGCTGTGGTTTTTGATACAGTGGTTTGAAAATTCGATCCTGAAAAATATACGTACAAGTGATCGAGAAGATTGGTGACACTTTGTTCCATAGAAGACTGCGACGTGAATAAGATTCTTTATTGTTAAGGAAACAGCTATCATGAGTTCCGTGAACCTCCATGGTTCCTTTCTTTCACATCTTTTTGTCCACTCTCGCATCTTGCAGCTGCAGGGCACACAGCCGCGAGCCTGCTCTGTTAATTCTTGGCACTGATAGACTTTCTCCACCAGACGGCTCAAAGTTGGAAATAAGAACAATGCCTATGTTGTCTTTGAAAATGAAATATCAATATTGATTTTCTTGCATTTAAATGACATCATTGCCGCTGATATGCGGATCATGAAAGGCAGAGTAGCCTGATAGAGTTGAGAAAAAAAAGAGCCTGTTTAACAAATATATGCTTCCGACGCATCGCGCTTTCTCATACTCTTTAGCCCCGATCAGAGACTGGTGAGCTGCGGCTGTGGTAATACGAAACTACAGCTTCGGAAAACTTGTCTATCTGCCGAAGCGTCATCAAAACCTCTATATATGTACGCCATTTCTGCTACTTTGAAATGCACTTTTGCACCAAACAACTAGAGCGTCAACCGATCATTAGGTCAATCTCGATAATCCTCAAATATTCTCCGACATCCAAGTAAAGTCACCACTCTTATTCAAAGTCCTTTCCAGAAACATGAGCATTGCGTCTTTTCAATTAGCCGCTGATTGCTTGAAAGAGCACGTCATGAAGTACACTGTCGAATCTCGTGATCTCTTGCTTAAACGGGAACTTTACAAATTTGAGTTGAACCGTCCTGGCAACATCATTTTCCTTGTCGTTTTCGCCGGAATTGCTGCTTTCAACATCACTTTGCTTTTCCGCTCAAAACAGGTCTGGTACAATGTCTGCTTCATCATCGGCTTTGTTCTTGAAACACTCGGCTACTTGGGAAGGGTCTTGGCCTTCAAAAATAGCGAAAGTATGGGATTGTACATTCTTCAGAGTTTCTGCTTGACCATTGCCCCGGCGGTGATTATGGCAGGAATATACTTCCTTTTCGCGCAGATGGTGGCTGTTCATGGGCGCCAATACTCTCCCTTGAGGCCAATGTGGTATTCGTACTTCTTCATTAGCACCGACATCTTTTCCGTTCTTGTCCAAGGGTCTGGGGGTGGCTTGGCTTCCAGATCAGGCTCTGGAAATGGCAACCACAATTTGGGAAATATCATCATGTTCATTGGAATCTTGATCCAGATTGTTGCAATGACGATCTTTCTCGTGTTTTGGTTCATATTTCTCTTCCGGACTTACTTTCATGACAGAGCAAACATTCCAGAGCATACCGGTTATCAGAAAAGAAGCTTTGCGAATTACATGAAGTTACTTTTAAACGTCCCATCAGCAAGAAGCCACAAGCTCGTGCAATTGGAACCGTTTTACAATCAGCAATACTCAAACATCCGCTTCCGTGTCCTCTACTCATACTACGCCTTAGCAATCAGCCTGGCTGTTATTCTTGTATACATCCGTTGTATTTACAGAGTAGTCGAGCTCAAGCAAGGTTTTGATGGCTACCTTATGAATCATGAGATTTATCTTTTTGTACTTGACTCGGCTTTAATTGCAGCCGCGGGTCTCGTTTTCGTCCCTTTTCATCCCATGTTTGTTTTTGGCAGGGAAAATGTGTTGTCTTCCAAGGATATCAGGAAATGCCTGACAAAAGCAAAAACTGAGGTGTTCACGTTTAAAGACAGGGAGAATTTAGAGAAGCCACAAGACGTTTCTTCTCACGCCTAATGACGAGACATCCTCAGACGTTTGTGCCTAAGAATTATCAAATCAACGTCCACTGATTTGACCTAGACATGATTCTCTGGGAGAGCGGATTTTGGATATAGATAATCAGTTGTCTATAGAACCAGTAAATTGAAAGAATATATTATTATAGTGATGAACTAGAATCAAACAAAAAACTAAGAACCTCAAGGTTTGAAAGCAGCAAGTTTTGCAAAATAGATTGCAGCCAAAAGCGGTTTTATCCAAATGCCTCGAAGAATAATAAGAGTTCTTTATGAAGTTATCGACTCATACGACTTGCCTAAACTTTACAGAATTCGACTGACGAATTTGGGAAAAAGGGGGCGATCATCGAGCGTTGGTGGTTAAGAGAATAAGACACAGAGCCTTTTTGTGTGGATGAAGCTGACGTTTCATTTTAAAAAGAATTCTATTTTTCATGACACTTTACAAGGTTTCTAGCCATTGCAGCATCCTTTTCAAAAAGAAAAACAACCTCTTTCTCCCTCTTTCTAATTTCATGGCGAGACAGCGGAGTATTCTTCAAACCAATCAAACAAATCTCACAGTATGAAACGTGCTGATCTATAATCAATTGAAACTTGTGTGGACCCCCACTCTCGCGTCTTGCATCTTATACCCGATAAATACCCGGATGAGCAAGGACGCGTAGCATGGCTTAGCCGCGCTATAGTATGCACTCGCCGGCTGAGGGAAGGCTGAGTCAAGGTAGTGGGTTGACCTTTTTATCTTCATTTTTTTTCTTTTTCTTCATTCTTTTTCCCCTCTTATTTCTTTATTTTTTTAGCCTTATATCTGAAATATTATTTATCTCAACAGATACAGCAATATCTGAGTTCTCCTCGAGTCTCTGAAGCAGAAAAATGCTAAAGTACAGTGTGATTTGTTAGTCTCCAAAGACCTTCGAGCGATGAGTGCCTGCTGCGAATTGTGCAGGACAATGTTAGAAAAGAGCCGGGTATGTTTACATTTTCCACCAGCAAACCTCCAACAGAATACTGTATTTAAGTGCTCCGCCGAGGTTGCGACTAAAGCCACCTTACTTATTCACACACTCGTTGCAAAGTTTTGAGAAACGAGACCAGAAAAGAACTAAATTTCGAGCAATAGCGCTTCATCATCAAATTTAAATTTCTAATTTAAAATGTAGTTGATAGTACCGCATTCTTTGTCGTCATTGTAGAAAGCTAGTCCCAGTTTGTTCTTACAAATTTAAACTTTTCTGTTCACGAACTACTAGCGACAAGCTTTTCAGCAGCGCCTCACATCACGTATCGGGAATGTGCGAGGCTGTACGCATGGTTAGAAACTTACTTCCTCCAAAAGTCGTGATGGTGAAAACAGGGGCTCAGCCCAATCAAGTTATATATTGTGAGATGGATTCGGCGAAATCACTTTCGAACCCAAGATCTTTTCGTCACCTAACACATTCCATCATATATCCAATCCTAGACTAATTGCATATTATTACGGAAAAATGAATTCTGCAATCTCAAACCATTCGGCTCCCGCGTTTTTCGATGGTTTCAAGTCGACTTTCAAAAGCACTGTCATTGATGGCGTGATCGCGAGAATGGGTTCCGGATCGACTTCGGATTTAAGCGAGACTTTAATGAAAAGAAACTTATATGGCTTTGAGTTGAATAAGCCCGGAAATGTGGTTTTTTTACTAGTTTTCTTAGGCATCACCATCTTCAATGTTGTCATAGCCTTCCGCTCAAAGCAAATATGGTACAATGTGTGCTTCACGATCGGCTTTGGGTTAGAGACGCTCGGGTACGTTGGAAGAGTTTCTGGCTTTGCGAGCAGTTCGAGCATGGGCTCATACATTCTTCAAAGTTTTTGCTTGACCATAGCCCCGGCTTTTATCATGGCAGGAATTTACTTTCTATTTGCCCAAATAGTCACTTTGCATGGCCGCCAGTACTCGCTTTTTAGGCCCACCTGGTATACCAAGTTCTTCATCACGGTCGATGTGATTTCGATTTTTGTCCAAGCTCAAGGCGGCGGATTATCGGCCATGTCTAGCAGGGGAGGAGCCATCGTGAAATGGGGAAAAATCATCATGTTTGTTGGTATCCTCGTGCAAATTGTGGCCATGACCGTGTTCCTCATACTATGGTTTATCTTCCTTGGGAAAATCTATTTCCAAGATAGACACAATATCCCCCCACCTTGTGAGTACAAGACGAAGAGTATCGGTAACTATATGAAACTTCTCTTGAACGTGGAATCTGCAAAAAGCCACAAAATCTTGCAATTAGAAAGGTTCTACAATCCAGACTTCCAGCACTTCCGCAGCGGCAATCTCTTCACCTACTTCCCATTGGCTATCAGCTTGGCAGTTCTCATCGTCTACGTTCGTTGTGTATACAGGGTAGTCGAATTGAAGGAGGGCTACGGCGGGTATCTCATGAGCCACGAGATTTTTCTCTTTGTGCTTGACTCGGCTCTTATCGCCATCGCCGGATTAATCTTCGTCCCCTTCCATCCTCTGTTTGTATTTGGACGTTACAATGTCTTGACATCCAAAGAGATAAAAAAGATTCAAAAAGGTGCTTTGCCACAGTCATTTGATATGAAGGACCAAAGACCTCCTCTTGAAGAAATGGACTATTTAGTTGCCGCTCAGAAGCGTGCACAAGCCACCCAGAGAACCCAACTTTGAAGTTTATTTACAATAATAAGTAGGGAGATAGAATCATCAAAGAAATTGGACTTGAACGCTCAAAGCGCAAATGTAGCAATTCATGCAAGAGCTTGATGATCTGGCGTGGTCATCAGAAGAAACTTCAGCATGCATAGAATCTAATACAAGGGCATCATTTTGCTTCACTCACCGCCCAAAGAGCGAAGAAACGTTTTTGGAAAGCTCATAAACATGGTTTCGATGATTGTGGGTACGGCTCAATGTACGAGAACAGGTTTGGTTTGAAAACACGTAGAGTAGAAAACCATTGATATGGTTTTCGGTCTTTGAGCCTACAAGAGCGATAAAATTTATGTTCACTCCTCCGGGAAATAAAAAGAGAATACCGTCAATACAATAAAAGGGTAAAATTAGCAAAAACGAAAATAAAAAGAAAAACGCATCCCGATCATTATTGTTCGACTGCTGAAAGCAGCAATTGCCGACAGAAATTGCAGCAATTAAGATCCCTGCATTCGTCTGCTCTTTGTTATTGTTCACAACCAAGCGAGCGAACAACATCCGCTTCCGGCTTTAAGCCTGCATATCACAAGCACCGCGCAGCAAATATATCACCGAGCATTGAGTTGGGACGAAGACCTAGCATTGGCTCCTTCTTATACCTGAAACAATTTTAGAGAGGTAAGTTAATTGCCATCGAGGGAGGCCAAAGGGTGTTTTAGACTTCGGGGTTGGTGCCCAGACTCTCTCGCTTCATGGCTACTTGTGTCCTCCAACCTTTCGGCGATGTTGCTCGTAAAGCCGAAGATCGTAGGTTTTCGAATCTAACCTGGTTCCCGAAATAGGTCAAAAGCTCAAGAAAATGAGGCTGACGCTCAAAAACCGTGTAAAAATCAACAGAAGCGGGCTGGGCTCCTAGTACCCAGTAGCAATTATCTCAATCTAAATCAGAAAAAGAGGCTGTGCTCTTTCTTGCAGGCGGGGCTGGGAAATTCGTAAGGTGCGCATAAATCTGATGTTTTGCATACAAGGGTATTTCGATCGGAGATAAAACCCACATGATGAAATCTAAGGTGGTCAATTTGCACGAGTCGGCATACAGCAGAGCCAAGACATAAGGGTTGTGTGCGAGAACTTCGCCTCCTTTGGGATCCAAGAAAATTCGCATTTCGCGGAACGAACAGAAGAAAAAGTGGCTGTATCTCGTACAACCTCAGCCGTGAGTTATGCCTTTCAATTACTTGTACAGATCCTGATCCTTAAGCTTTTTGTATGAGGCTCACAGTCCTTGAAAGCCGTAGATTTTTTTCTCCGGAATGCAAATTTCAGCTGTATTTCGATGACCGAAAAAATCCAGATTGGCTCGCAAACAGCAAACGCGGGAACGGCTCGCGGGCACGGCTCGCGGAACTTCGGAACTTAACCGGATCTGGCTTTGGTTTGCTGAAGGGCTCGTAATTTAAGTCCGATGCGCAGCCTGCTCATATTTATACTTTTGCCATTGTGCAAGCAGCACCGAAAACCCCATTTTTTGCTCTAGCTCGATTTGCTCCCATACCTATTCAATCCCAGCAATTCTCCCGATATGAGTTTTTCGGACTTGGCCTGGACCCCGACCCTGGGCTACCCAACAACCCATCCGTCTACTCTTAAATCCATTGCGACGACGTGTGCTCCGGCTTTATCGGCATCGATCACTGGCGCCGTGGCAAGTCTACAGACCGCCACAGGATACGCCGACTTGGTCTCGCTTTCAAGAGCCGTCAGAGGTGCAAAGGCCTCGCTTTCCATCTTGGGAGCGCAAGAAGTATTGGCCACAGCCACGGATTCGTCAGTGGAGGCTCAGGCAACCCAGGTGATCTGGGAGTCAATGTACAATTTGCACGAATTGGCCGAGGACGAGAACATTTACGGCTACTACTTGAACCGCGGAGGCAACATCTTCTTCTTGGCCGTGTTTGCATTGATCTGGCTCTTCCACCTTGGCATGTTGACCAAGTCTCGGTACCACTGGTTCAACATCACGTTCATCTGTGGATACACCCTTGAGTTCTTGGGGTTCTTGGGCAGGGTGTTGGCGTTTAGAGACAACACCAACATCAACTTTTTCTTGCTCCAGTTTGTCCCCTTGACCCTTGCACCTGCCTTCATCATGGGCGGTGTGTACTTTTTGTTTGCCCAAAACGTGGCCATCTACGGCCGCCAATATTCTGTTTTGAAACCAATGTGGTACTCATATTTCTTCATTGCATGTGACGTCGGCTCGTTGATCATCCAAGGTATTGGCGGAGGCATGGCTTCGGTAGCCAATCAGCAGCAGACCGATCCTGCGCCAGGCACGTGGACCATGTTTGGAGGTATCATCTTCCAGGTGGTGGCCATGACGATCTTCATTATATTCTGGCTCGAGTTCATCTCGCGGCTCTATTTCCGTGACAGAACCGAGGTGAAAATCGAGTCTCCGTTGAAGAAAAAGACCCCGGTCTCGTACTTCAAGTTGCTTTTCCACACGTCTTCCGCCAGGCCGTTCAAAGCAGAGCAGCTCGAGCCTTTCTATAATCCCAAGTATGCGCATATCAGAGAGCGGTTGTTGGTACCTTACTACCCCGTTGCTGTCACGATCGCGGTGATTTTCATCTACATCCGTTGTATCTATAGAGTGGTCGAGTTGGAGGAAGGGTTTTCAGGGTTCCTCATCACGCACGAGGTGTTTATCATGACTCTTGACGCCTCGATGATGGCCCTTGCGGGCTTTGTTTTCATTCCCTTCCATCCTGTTTTTGTTTTTGGCGCAGACAACGTTTTGACTGTTTCCGACGTGAAACAACGCGACAAGACCTCGGATCCGGAGGAAGTCAAATTTGCAAAGGCCGAGAATGTTGACGCCACAGACGAGTCACTCAACAATACTGTGGCCTAGAGCGCGTGTGAAGTATTTAAGCCCACTTTTATTTCTCTTTGTCAGTGCGGGCACTTGCTGTTTACGCCGCGTTTACATCTTCACTTTCTAGGACTTTTATAAAATGTTAGAAGACGAAAAGACATTTTTTTTTGTCTATGTCACAGCTTGAAAGTTCAGCGCATAGTAACGTATATCACTACACACCCGCGACCCCACTCACCCGCGACATTACCGCTAGACGCGCCTCTAATAAATTATTAAATTGAGAATTTCTCATAAAGAGTGTTTATATTATGTAAAATGAATTATTCTAAATTCTTTGAACGAGTTTTAATTTTATGTCTAGCGGTTTTAAAATTACGACAGAGTCGTTTTTGTCGTTTGTGGCCAGGCGATCCGAGATGGGTCATCGCACGGTCCTTTTGCCAATCTGAGTTCTGGCCTGCTGAACTTAGTGAAAATGACTCTTGCAATTTCTCAATTGATATATCGCTTTCTTTGATATATCTTCTTTTTGGTCTTGCCTTTATTTTCAATTAAGAGTCAAAGGAAGCACTTTTATGAGTCACTTTCTAGTACAAGAATGTCCTCAAACTGGATGAAATTGTGCGCGAGATTGGTGATTTTTAAAACTAAAGCTTGCAATGAACTTTTTCGCCCATGGTCCAATTTCTGAATCCCCGAATAGATTCAATTTTGTACCTTGTCACTTCCAACGCATTTTGAGGGGTTTCTTTGAAATGCTAGTCTATGCCCGGAATCCTTTAGATGTTCTGGGTGATTGGGCAAGGATGCGGCCAAGAAGTTTCAAAATCACCTAATTCTCATCATAGAAGCATGATTCAGAGGTTCAATAAGTTACGATGTGTTCGAGCTTGAAACTGTTTCACCTTACTACAGGATTTAGCCCCAAAGTTGACAATTCTTGATACCGTGAACTCGCATGCGCATCAGTTCGCCCACGAGCTTTGTGTATGCGTCTTTCAAGAACGAGAATAAACACAAACTCGAGCGACTGAAAACGATGTGATATACAAGGAGGTAAAATGATTATTCACTTCGAGATATCTTTGAGATATTTCTTGTCAATATTGAAAAATTTAGGTGACACATGGCTTTCATGGTCAATCAAAAGAATAAGAATCTGTTTTCAGGCTTTTCAGCCACTTTCAGGGGTTTTCGAGGCTTTCGCAATTTGCATGAACTTATCCAAGTGACTTTGTGATCCTGATCGAGGTTAATTGTTCGTTTCAAGTATCTTATGAGCCAATTACCTCACACTGACTAACGGGGTCGCGTGCGGCGACCCGCTAGAAGAGAAGTGGCCATTTCTCGCTTGTCACACCACAAAGTTTAGTAGCCAGTCACAGTCCGATAAAGGATCTATTCGTGAAGTGATACGTCTTCAAATTCTGTCAATTAATGAATTTTTGCGCCGGATTATTCATTCCAAGTACACAATCATAACAAATTTGAAGAGCAAATGAGGGAATATCAAATTGACGTGCCAACCCATTTAAAAGTATTGGTCAGGCTCTAAATTTTTTAACGCTGAGTACACAAATATGGCTTCTTCAACAGACGAAATCTTAAGACAGCATCGAACCCTTTCTGGTGGAGAAATACGCGGTATATGTTTATAGTTATGCTATGAGAAGCGCGTTTGGCGGTCATGTCGCGGGTGAGTGGGGTCGCGGGTGTGTAGTGATATACGTTAGTTGTGGGGAATATTGCTCATTGTTTAAATTTTGGAAACAACTCGCGCCTGATCTAGCCAGTAAGTATGAGCTTGCTTTTTTCTCTCAGAGGCCGCTGCTAATGCATGCGTCAATCTAGCTGATCGTAAACAAATAACAATTTTCCCCTGCTTCGTTTTTCCCGTAATTCTCCCAATTATGAAGAAAATACAAACCATATTTTTATCATTAGTTGGGACTCACAGTGTTTGGTGGACGAGATGAAGGAATCAGATCTAGTTACACGGAGGCTTGTCTCTCACAGATAAATTCATCAGATCTATTCCGTATATTTATGCCATAATTCCCCACAATGAGTCTTACTTTGAGACTAAAATGTCTTTTCGAATCCTTCAGCTATCGACCTCTGTTTGTTTTTCATCCTTCCCATGCAATTTCTTCAGATATTGCTGTTTGAAAGAGGCTGTGCTTTCTTTCCTACTCACGTGACTGTGTAGACTCGGCAGGACGGTACATCACTGGAGCTCCCAACAATAGAGTTCAACTATGGGATTGCGGGCTTTGCGGAATTTAGTCGTGGGCATGGTCTCTCTTTTCCGACTCGCCTTAACTTTAGAAGAAAATGATGTCTGATCATGTTTCGGGAGCTAGGCAGGCCTCGTTTTCAGCAATGGCATCGTCGCTTGCCTCGATCCTAAAAGGGCGAGACAGTATCCATGGACTCATAGCATCTTCTGCAACCGACTTCGTTGGCACGCAAGTGCTCAATTTAGCCAACAAAACGCAGTTGACTACTAGTCATTGCATGCAAGCCCCGATTTTTGCATCAAGAGTCAGGGAAACATTAGCTTTCTTCACAGAAGAATTGGTTCGATCGGAAAAAAGGGCACTCGTTCTGGCAGCCTCACAAGACCTCAACAAGATGAGCGCCACGTTTAATCTCTACGGCTACAGTCTAGACCGTGGCGGAAATTGCATTTTTTTTGTTCTTTTTGGCATGTTCCTCATATTTTTCCTGGCCATGACGATCAGATCAAGATATGACTGGTTCAATGTGTGTTTCGTAATCGGGTATGCGCTCGAGTTTGTCGGGTTTTTGGGGCGAGTGTTGAGCTTCAACAACACTTCCAGCATAAGTCTCTTTGTGCTCCAGATGTTCTGCTCGACTGTTGCGCCGGCCTTCATCATGACCGGCGTATACTTTGTTTTCACACAAATCGTGATCATCCATGGGTCTCGCTACTCAGTTCTACGGCCAATGTGGTACCCATATATTTTCATCACCATCTATGTGGTTGCATTGGTGCTACAGGGGGTCGGCGGTGGGATTTTTGGCTTGTCTAGCAGCAGTAACGAGTACCCGCGGATGGCCAACATCGTAACTTTCTGTGGAATGCTAGTCCAGCTACTAGCGATGTGTGTGATGTTTTATTTTGTCATACGCTTTTCATGTCGGGTCTTTTTTCTCGAAAAAAGCCGCGTGGATGGTGATTTTGAGTACAAAAATGCGACTGTCATCAATTTTATCAAGATGCTTTTCAACGTCAGGTCTGCTCGGGCTTATAAAGACACCCAACTCGAGAGATTTTACAATCCTCGGTATCATGGAATCAGGCTACGGCGTCTTGTTGGGTATTACCCGTTGGCGATATTTGCCAGTGTGACGTTTGTGTTTATCCGCTGTGTTTACAGAGCAGTGGAGGTCAAGCAAGGTTACTTGGGAGACCTTCTGCGGAACGAGCATTTTTTCCTTATCTTCGACTCCACCTTCATTGCACTTTGTGGTCTCATCTTCGTTCCTTTCCACCCGTTCTTTGGGTTCGGAAAGGAAAATGTCTTGGCTGTCATAAATATAAAGCACGACGACGAAACCGCCGACTCAAGAAAAATGACGATGCAGGCTCTCAACTCGCGGTCTGATGAGCCTGTATTCGACAAGTTCAAAAATCAATCATCTACGCTTTACATTTCATAGCGGGCAAATCTCGATAAACGGCCGAAGAAGTCGAGATACGCTGTCCGTGATTTTGAAGGCAGTTATAGATTCCCTGGATAATTGTTTCATAGTACCCAAAAGAGTTTCCAACCGACTAGCATACGTCATATTGCTTGAACGAACGCCTGTGACCCTTTCGAAACTGTTAATTCCAATTGGGTGTCATATCAGTGGGCCAAACATCTTGAGCCCCATTGGATAAAAGGCTTGATCCGCCATTTTGAGGAAAATCCCGTTTGAATCTGAACGCACGGCAACAGTATGACAAGAAATTGTTGTCTGTGAGCCCAAATATAGTCTCACATTTATGACTCATGATGTTAGTATTGCGGACTGAAGCGAGCGATATTTAAAACGAAGTTTAGTATCGAGCGTCTCTCGCGCCCCGTTTGACCTTTTGTGGATAGCGCTCATGAGCGAGTATTCACGGCCACTTGATGCTGTCCAACATAACGAGCATTCAGCTGCAGACGTTCTTTGACCATAGAATATTTGCATAAATAGGAAATACCTACAAACGGTTCAATCAGTCGTTGAAGTAGGGGGAAAACAAACGACGTGGCTTCGGAACTTCAAAGATATCGATCAATCCCCATTCAGAGTTTTCGAGAGAGAAATCAGAAGCTCACGACATTAACGTCATCGACCTTGGATCATAATTGAGCATTTTTCCATCTGGAGGAGGGGCGCGATAGAAGTTTAAAACAATGGCTTTCGCGATTGCCAATAATCTGAATCACACTGGGTACGGCCAGACAGGGGAGAAACCAGGCATCTGACCACCAAAGCTCGACAAATTGTTCAAAATAAAAAAAGTACTGTTCATCATCCTGCACCTTTCCTAAATCTTATCCCTTTTCTATTTATTATAGACTAGGTGTTTCGCTTGCAAACAATAAACAATAAACACTCCATTCAGTGTGCCCTGAGCTCGGCACCGATGCATGCATGTAGTACCGCAAATCCCCGAGATGAGAAGATATCACAGTCCTACCACACGAAAAAAAAAGACGTATGTGCACACCCGCTTCTCGTAATTTGATCGCGACCGAAAAAAAAGAGAAAAATACACAAAAAGTCTGGTGAACTCTCAATCTCTAGTACTTGATAATATAATAGCAACTGATGACAGACGTAGCAGAGCATGTTCAGGCTAAGTCAAGATGTTGGTCTCAATTTTCCAAGACACCGTCACGTGACTGCCTGTGCTCAGCCTTATCCATTCTCCGACTGTCCATTTATTTTCTCTTATCTGAGACAACAGCTCTTGTGTTCCGAAACCGCACGGGGCGCCTACGAGCATGGACGTTGCGAGGCAAAAAAAGACAAAAATAAACTCAAAAAAAAAAAAAAAAACGATCGGCTTCGAGAAGAACGCACAGATTTTTTCTCGAGGCTCGCATCTTCGCTTCAGGCTCTAATCTGATTGAGGTTGAATGGAGTTGATCGGAGTAAAGAAGCTAATTTTTATCAATTATTTGACGAAATATCGTGCGTTTCTTGCCTGTTTCCATTTCCATGTGATACTCTGTAAAGTTTCCAGAGGTAAGAAATTCTCAGATCCTCAAACTTTCACAATTTCTCCAGTCTCTTGATTTTTTCTTCATCTCACACCTTCTGTCGTTTCCGCGACACATACTTTTCAAGCCCTCTAATTCTAGTATTTTCCACTCTTCTAGACCTCCCACCTTTATAAACCTCTTACCTCTCCAAACCTCCAACTTTTCACCCCAACCAATCGTTTCACAATTCTACTCGATCATGGCGGCGTCAGAGCAAAATGTGCCTGGCCATACGGGGCGCAGACCATCGTTCATGGATTATGGCGGACCCAACTCCCTCAATAACTTCGCATCTTCTTTGCAGAGGGCGCTGACCTATTTGGAGGTCACGCTTCCTGAGTCCTCTTCGCCATTGGACAACATCTCGCCTTGCACCTCACGCGGGTCGACGGATGTCCGAGACATAGAGCTGGGGCTCCTTTGTCCCGAGAACACAGCTGCTCTGAACGTCGAATACGGCTCGATTTCAAGCACAAAGCCCCTGGCCGCTGGCCCGGGCGGCAAACCGGGCCCGAGAACGGACTTGAATAGTTTCCAGTTCCCAGGCCACGAGGACTACGAAGCCCTGGAGTCCACACCGCTCAGTTCCGCCCGGCGCCGGCGGGAAAGTAGTCTTTTTCCTTCAGGAAAAGGCCGCTCGACGGCGCCACAAACGGTGTTCAATGCCGTCAACACCTTGATGGGAGTAGCCATGCTTTCGCTTCCCTTTGGGCTCCGTCTCTCTGGATGGATCCCGGGGATTTGTATTCTAGTCATGTGCTCATGGATCACCTCCTTTACCGCAAAAGCGTTGGGGTCTGTGTTGCGTAAACACAAGCACGTGTACTCGTACGCAGACATCGCGTATTTGTTTGGCGGCAGCAAGTTTCTCGCCTTTGCCACCTTCACGTTTGTCCTCGACTTGACCGGGGCGCTGCTCTCGCTCATACTTATCTTCAGCGACTCCTTCTCGACGTTGCTTCCTCATATCCACACAAATGTGTTCAAGCTAGCGATTACGGGCGTCACCCTAGTGTTTTCCTTCTTGCCCTTATCGCTAGTCTCTATTATAAGTCTCATTGGCATCATCTGCACCGTCGGAATCTTCGCCACAATCGTATTTTGTGGTGTCATTTCCTCAAACCTGCCCGGGTCACTCCTCCATCCTGCAGCCACCACACTCTGGCCGTCCACCTACAAAGATTTGCTTCTAAGTCTAGGCATCTTCATGGCGCCCTGGGGAGGCCACCCAGTCTTCCCAGAGTTGTACAGAGATATGCGCCACCCGTCGAAATATAACAGGAGCTGCACGGTGACGTTCTCGGCCACGATTTTCTTGGATCTTCTCATTGCGGCTGTGGGATACTTGATGTTTGGCGGGGCTGCGGCGGATTCCGTGACGAAAAACATCATTGCCAACGCCGAGTACCCCAACTGGATCCGCACGGCTGTTTGCGTGTTCTTGGGTCTTTTACCCGTATGCAAATTGGCGTTGGTCACGAGGCCCGTCATTTCGGTCTACGAGAGTCATTTTGCACTCGCTGAAAAGAGGTCTGCCTCGTCTCCCGCATCCGCGAAACTTACCTTGCGCCAGTGCTTGGCTCGGGTTGTGTTCATGGCATTCTTGTTTGCGTTGTCTGTTGCATTCACCTCGTTTGGGAAAGTCGTGGCATTCCTCGGCAGTGCAATCTGCTTCACGATATGTGTCACGTTGCCGCTTCTTTTCCATTTGAAACTAAACGCCGACGAGCTCACTCCATTTACGAGAGCTGCCACCAAGGCGGGCGTTGCAATTGGCATTCTTGGCGCCGTCTTGGGTACTTACGGCTCTTTGGCCTCGAGGGCTTAATTAGAAGTGTGAGCAAAGTCGCCTGCTGCCACCTGCTGCCACCTGCTGCCACCTGCTGCCACCTGCTACTTTCTTCAATTCTTAATTGGCCATTTCAATGGCTAGTACGCCGTCGACTATAATCTACCCAGGATCCCTGTATCATTCCTTACTTCTTTAATCATACGTGCTCACATATTTATTAGTCATTATACATGTCCGTCCCGGGCGATTCTACTTTCTAAAAGACCTTCTCGAAGGCCTTCTCATATCTCTCATGCTCTCCGTAGAGGCATTTCCCCCCAACATGGCAGCGGCGTACATGTAGTTCTCGTGCAGAGATCTGGCCAAGTAATCTGCCATGACCTGTGATCCCGAGCCATACGGCGAGACATTTCCGTGAGAGCCAGCTAGAAGCGGCGGAAGCGCAGGAAACGAGAGCCCTCTAGGGTAGCTTCTCATATGCTGTAGCGGAGGCGGCTGCGGGCGATAGAACAGGGTCTGGGATGAAATTGAGCCCCTTTGTGAGCTTTTGTTGAAGCTGTGATTCGAGGAAAAACTTTCGAGGGACGTGTCGGCGCTGGTATTGAGAGCTGCATTAAGCAAATCAGAAAGCTCGAGATTATTGTGGTATATCTTCTGCGCCTTTTGTTTCGCCTGCTTCTTTGGTCGTGGGACAGAGGGCTCGTTGGGGTCCGCGTTAATGATGATGGATATATCGTCATCGTCGTCGGTTTCCACCTCCTCGGTCTCATTTATATCGTTCTTCGACATCAGCCCTGCGTGTCCCTTCTTTTGGTCCATTTTGCTGCGTGAGGCGCTATCATCTTTGTCTGCGTTGGGAACGGAATTGTCAGCTAGCGAGTCGCTGGCGCCAGTGTCCTGTTCCTTGGGAGTTGGAATGTCGTCTTCCTCGATCATGGTGCTCTCAGCAAAAGTCTCGGATGACATCGATGGTTTTCTATCGAGAACAGGAGTGGCACTTATGCCGAAAACATACGCTGCCTCTTCGTCGAGTGGATCGATATGGTCAGGTAGTATGCTGCCATTTTCGGGCTTTGACGTCGGCGTGTATGGCGCAGCATCGTCCGCAGTATTTCTCTTGACGTAGCTGAATTTGAGGGCGTTGCCACACCTGTCTTTCCCATAATTGATCTTGAAGTGACGGTATTTCTCGAAGAACTCACCACCATCACCGACGATTGCGTTGATTCTCGCAGCGTCTCTTGACTCGAAGCACTCCACCACATCGATGGCGTCAGCGATATTGAGGAAGTTCATGAAGCCGCAGTCTTTTTTGCGGAGATGGTTTATCTGCTCCATGGGCCCGAAGCGAGAAAAATCTTTCCTCAAGGTCGCTTCATCTGGAATCTTCAAGTTGGGAGGCCCAGACCTATGCATGCGGAAGCCGATATACACGTTTCTCGAGGCACCATATGAGACGGCAACGGCAGTTTTCCTGGACAATGGGCCAGAGTGGGCTTTGCCCCACTTGACCGTGATCTCGCTGTCGCGAATGACCAACTGATGCAACACCTGATGACTCAAATAGAACTTGAGGGCAATGGCCGGATCCACAAACGTGATGAAGCACACACGTCTGTTCTGATAAGGCTTGATGGACTCCACCAAGCCGCCTGCACGCACGTTGTTGGCGATTTCCTCGACTGTGGTCTTCGGGTGGAGATTTCCTAGGTAAATTGTCCTGTTGCAAGAGCTGATGGACTCTGAGCTCTGGCCATACTGCGGAAGCGAGACGAGAGAAGGGTTCACACTTACCGGAATGCTGCTGACCATCGAGCTTGCGCGGCCGTACCCGTGGGGATCCGAGGCAAACCCAGAGTAAACTGAGGTGAAGCCACTGTCTGCAAAATAGTCCACAGGCTCGATGCTCGGAGAAACCGGGTCAAACGCCTCCGAGTTGAAGTTGATTTCGCCCGGCTCCGCGAGTCCCGAAGGGTCCACGAAAGCTCTTTTGGGATCGACCCCATCATCCGAATGCTCAGACGTCGCGCCCGTGGCCAAGTCTTGCTCAGACAACTTTTGCTCCGAGTTCATGTCTAGGGCCTTGAAGTTGAGCGGCAAGTCGGACACGCCCAGGCTGACCTGCGAGGTGCTACGACTCGAGGAACGTGTTTCGTTCGCATTCGCCACAGGCTTCATCTCGAGAGGTCCCAGAACCGCCAGCACAACCGAGCCCGACTCGGACTTAGGCACGCTAGGGGCCTGGAACGGCCGGCGGGCGTGAACAAGCGCCGTGCGGTCACAGCGGTCACGCTGAAACGTCACGTACTGGCACGAGAGCTGGACAAGATCGTCTCTTGCATCGTCTGGATGCAGAGAGCCCAGATTCTCGCTTTCCACTCGTGCGGAGTAGTATTCGTAGAGGCTGATGGCCGAATCTATGGACGTGAAGTGCACGACAAACTCTAGTTCCTGGCTGTCGTCATCTTCGGTCAAAACAAGGTCTTCGACCTGACCAAACTTCGAGCACCGGGCACGAAAAGCCTTTTCCATGAGCGGCACGAGGTCCAGGTCGAGAATGCAGAAGGAAATCCCGACGGAACGCGTCGCATTGAATTCCATGATGTAGTTGAGGGTCTTCACTTTGATGACGTCCAGGTCATCAGAGGCAGCAGACGTCTTGCGGCTCGGTGGGCTCGTTCTTGCGGACTCGGCCGCGAGAATCTTCAAGTTGGCGGAATCCTGGAGTTGTTCCCTAAGAAGTTTCATGTTTTGGGCGTTTTTCGCATACTTGTGGTGGAAATGGTAGGAAATGTGTGTGTTGACAAACGACAACAGGCACTCCTTCAACGGCGCCTGGCTGGACTCGGCCGAGCTCGGTTCTTCAGCCAACGGCAAGTCATATAAAGCCACAGACTCGATCGGGCCGTGGTCGATGGCATCCAAGATCTCGCGGAGTCCGAGGTGAGCAGAAAGCCCCGTCAACACCACCGTACGCGAGAAGTTAAGGTGCTCGAGCGACGACTGCTGCTGCTGGAGCTGCTGCTGGGAAGAATAGGGCAAAAGCATGGTCAGCGAGTGGGACCGGGAGTCCGGATACGGGCCCGCAGAGTTCCCGCCAAACGAGCCGCTGGAGCCCGGAAACGTGCCCATGAAGGGCAGTGGCGGCGGCTGGTGGGCTTGCCCGAAAGCCGGGTGCGACACGTACGGCGACGGCGTCGAAAGAAGATTGGCCGGAAGCATCAGATGCGAGTATGCATAGTCCATGGGGGTCAAAGGCATGGCCACGTGTTGTGGCACTTGCGGCGCGTAAGCACTTCCGTGGAGCTGTTCCTGGAATTGTAGCACCTGCTTGCGGAAGTTCTGGTGAGCCTGGTACATGGCACAGAGTCAGCAAGTCGAGAACTTGGAGGATGTGGGCCAAAAAAGAAGTGGCAAATAGCAGAAGAAGCTGGTATGGGGCCCGTTGGGTGGTCTAAATGGGGCACTGGAACGTGGTGGAGTGCGGGAGCGGCGATGTTTGAAGTAGGCTAGACAAAACAAAGAGTAGCCTTTGGGTTGAAATTTGAACAGGGGGCGAAAGAGACTGGCCAGAAAAAACGGAAATCTTTTTTAAGCGCCTCTGCTTCGTGGGAATAGCGCGGTTTATCTGACTTTTCTCGTTCTAGAGGTTGCTGGGGTGGCCGGCTGCACGAGAGGTGAGTTTGTCTGCGGACCGTGGTAAAATGAGACGTGTCGTGGAAAAGCGGCCGCGGTGAAGGACCAGTCTTGTGCTGGTTGAAAGTGACAGGAAAAGTGGCAGAATGTATTTTGGACCGGCCTCACTTGAAAAAGGAACGGCACTGGGGAAACAAGCGAAGGAAGGGAAGTAGACGGAGCAAAAAGAAACCTGTATTTGGGTTGCTTCTCCAGTGGAAAAAGAAGAACAATGCAATGCGAGAAGCAGACTTGGCGTGGCTATTGTCATGGCGCCAGCCTCGGCGGTCCTGCGCGATTGCCCGATTAATACACCCGCGGCGCGTGCGGTCGCGGCACCTGACGCTGAGACGTCCTGCAGACACATCCACACATGCACTGAGAATGTAATTACCGAGAAGAAAACAAGCCAGGAGACGGAGCATGACGCAACGACGGCCTCGAAAGGCAGCGGGAGTCGCAGAGGGGAGGCCTTCTCAGAAAAACATATTCACGCCGTACAACCCACATTTTGTGTTCGGGTTCTTGCCCAGGAAAGCGCAAAAACTATGGCTCAAAGTGGCCTACCTTGGCCGTGAGTTGGTTGTGGGTTGGCTGTGAGTTGGCCGTGAGTTGCATACAGGCTAGCTGTGGTTTGGCCGAGCGCTGGCCGGAACTTGAAGTCACAGAGGTCGAAATGGGGTGCCAGTGTGACTTCTTTCTACGGAAAGGGCACTCACTCTCAATGCAAGATGTGACGTATGTCTACGTTTGCATGGTCTCCGTAGTTATCGGGTTCAGCGTGCCTTGACTTTGTCAACTCTGCCCCTTTTTTATTTGATGTGAAGTGCAATTGAATCGCGATCTCGTCCGCCTTTCTTACCAAGGTTGTCTTCGTTTTGGTTCTGCTACCCGAGAAATATTTCCCTTTCTCTCTAATTGCTTTTCCTATGTCCTCTACCGTATTCGACTTCTGCTCCCTCCTCTCCCTTTTTTCTTTCTTTTTTTTTTTTTCCTTGATCTCTATTGTGTTTTTCACAACTTCCCCCTTCTTTTTTCTTTTCTTTTAATTTGCTCTGTAGTCGCGAGCTCGCCTCAAATCTCGCTGTATCATTCAACTTAGCATCAGCAGGTTTCTCGAAATGGACTTGGCGGTCTCGGGCATATACTCGCTACAGTCCTTGGGTGTTTGTGTGTGTACCGCGGTGGTTTCGGCGAATGCAAGCGGCCGCCCTCTCGAGCCCAGTTTGCGACAAAATATGTACTTGACACGTCGCTAAGTCTGCGCATTCAGAGCACAGAAGCACACGACTCTGCAGAGGAAATCAAGATGAAAACAGCATTGAAAGAGACTACCACAGTCTCGCTTTGATATCATCCTCTCTGTCATTATTTCCCGAAAAACCTTGCAAGTAATGGCCTCATTTCGAGGGGCAAAATGTTCAAACGGCCTCTTTCCCCCCCTACACCGACTTTTCCTCTTCGAGAGTAATATTGCGCGGGCGTCTTGCGTGGGCGCCTGCCCTGCTTGAGAAATTCACACACGCAATTCCGCCCTGATGCGGCATGAAAGCGAGCCTCTGCCAGTCCGAGCGCGTGTCCAGGCAATGTGGCGTTCCCCGGTATGAGTTCAAGTTTCTTGGCATACTCACTCGGTTGGCCAATTCGGATGCTGAGTTATTTTGGGAACACCCCTCGCACTGGACCTTGACTTTCTCGGCATTTTGGCTCACGCTAGAAAGTGCCCATGGGGCTATTTTTGATTCTTGTCTACCCTCCAGTCCTTGCTTCTAGTGGTCCACATTTGGACCTGCTTTTTTTTTTTTTGATATTTTGATTAATATTGTCATCTTTCTGCTCATATTTTTCTTTTTGTTCATATTTTCTTTCTGTTCATCTTTTCTCTCTGTTCATAATTCTCTTTTTCTATATTCTATTTCTGTTCAATTTTCTGATCTCTTCTTCAAATCGTTTAAATCTTCTCTTATCTGTCGTACCTGATCTGTCGTATGAGTGACGCTGGTGTTCGCACAGTCTAAGTGTCGACATCCACGCGCTCCGCCCTGGCTCCACTGTGGCTGCCACGTGAAGCCTCGCCCACCACTCAGTTTCGAATGTTCGGTGCTTCAGTCTAATCAATGAAATGCGGGGTGGATCCGCGAGGTCGGTTCACTATTGCCCATTTTAAAATTCCTCGCATGAATAGCACCAAAATAATGGCAGGCTTTTTTTTTTTTTTCTTAAGGAGACATCATAAGCTTGGGTTCTTCATAATCACAGTTGGAAAAGCGTTTGAAAGATTATTTACTGATGGACTTGCGTCATTTGTGTCTCTCGAAAGATGAAAGTGACTCGAAAGATAAGACTTCAACAGGAGAGATTGCAACAAAACGGTAGAATATTGACTTCAAGGCCTAAGCGCTAATCTGTTTGCCTTTTTCTTATATTAATTCTTTTATTTCCAAATTGATGCAAAAATACTAGACTCGCAACATCAAGCTGATATATTTCATGTAGATTCAAGACTATGTTTTATGAACACTTTGCTGATTTCAGCAAAGTTCTTCTTCTCGAGGGCACTTCCGATTAAAACCGAGAAGACAGTTGCAATAGTTTGCTTTTTTGTATGGATTGGATCCATTTTTATTCTACCGTGTTGGCAAGCCATGCAGATCTTTGCCTGTCAGTATCAAGGAGTTAATCCAAAAAACACCTGGCCACTTCTGTACTTTCAAGAAATTCGAGTTCAAGAGGATGTAAGAATTTGTTTCGTTTACTACCTGCGAATACTTCGACATGGCTTCAGCAGAGGGTGAAAGCCAGGTACCCAACTGAATGCCTCTGGCCCGACTGTCTCTTAATATAGCTAATTTTTGAGGCCGCATGACCTCTCGCAATCACACGGGCTTACTCACGAGGTGGACACACGTCAATCATTTGAAATTGTGCCGGGAGAAAAGTCCTTTTACCGGAACACAACGAGGACCAAGAAGTTTACAATATGTGAGGGAAAAAAAGAAAGCGTTTTAGCGAAATACACCGCAAGTTACGGCACTCAAGTGATCTCGATTGTGAAGGAGACTTACTCGGAGAATTATGTTTATTTAAATAGTCGTGACTTGATACCAAAGTCGTGTCATTGACGTTGCTGTAAGTGAAGTTTTACACCGGAATCAAGATATCCGGAAGTATATCGTAGATTAGTAGTCTCTGCCCAACTTTTTCCCGCCTATTTTAAGTCTCCCAATTAAGTTTTACCCCAATTACGCATGCCGCTAAAGCCACCGATGTCGATACATGTCAAAATATTTTTACAATTGGTAGACTACCGGCAACTTTAAACGCATTTACCAAAGATTTCGAGTCTCAACTGAAATTTCACTGAAATCGAGATGCGCTTCGGCGGGTATGTTGGAGCAGGTTGAGGCGTCATGCTTGAGCCGACAATTCCCGGAATGTTTGAGGACAGAATGACAGAATGAAGGATTCTCGGCTATAAAAGCATGTTTGCAAGAATTAAAAAAAGTCACAAATACCCGGTCTAACTGATGAGGTCTCACGCAAGAGTCGCTTTCCCTGCAATTTTTTTCGAGTTTTCACCAGATTTCAAAAACACCCTTCCATGAATCGCTTTTGCAGTTACTAGGCTTCATGGTCGTGTGGGGCCTAATAGCCTGGTCAATCGCTACATCAACTGGCAACACTTCTCTTTTTCGAGCCAACTACACAATGGCAGAGTAAAAATTATCAGAATTTTAATGAGATATGGCTCCTGCTGGCCCCCTCCATAGACCAGTGAAAGATGGGTAGGAAAGGACTAAGTGACGTGTATATGCAAATGAGAGCAAAGACCAAAGACCAAAGCGCAAAACACGAAGTGCACTAAGCTAAGGGCCGGCTATAATTGCATAAAACTTCCTGAATATGCATAGTTCTCTTTCCTCTGGTGATCTTTCCATTTCCTCTTTGAATTTTGATCGAACAGTTACTATCCTATCCTCTAGGCGCCAACATTACTTTTGATCTCTCTCTCTCTCTCTATGCGGTCCTTATATATGATGTATGCGTTTAGAGGGACGTTCAGATTGAGATCCAGTTTCAGCTCCTGAGGATCGAGAAGAAGAGCGCCCCGATCTGGATTCTGGAGCAACCGCGTGCGAACGTTCCGTCGAATTCCTCACTTATAAGTTGAGCCTGAGCTTATTAGGCCCATGACAAATGCCACAAAAGTGTCTTTCGTGCAAGAAAAATTATCACATCTCCAATGAATTCTTACCGTGAAACCCATTGATATATTAAACAGCGCAAAACTCATATTTCCCACCGTTTTCCTCCCCAACTACGGATTGTTTTGATTTGCCTCACATCCAGCACAGGGCCAGAGTCTCGCCGCAAGGGGCCGCGCATGCAGGTCATCGCACCGGCTGATCAGTTTTTTTCCTCGCTGGTGGGATTTTTCGGGCTCTCTCATTTGCTGTTGTTTTTCTGTGATCCAGTGACCTATCCATATATAACTGCCCCACATCTACATCTAGAAAAATGGCTACTGAAGTTCCCACTTTCAAGTTGGTCCTCGTCGGCGACGGTGGTACCGGAAAGACCACGTTCGTCAAGAGACACTTGACCGGTGAGTTTGAGAAGAAATACATTGCTACCTTGGGTGTTGAGGTGCATCCTTTGGGGTTCCACACCAACTACGGTGAGTTGAAGTTCGACGTCTGGGACACCGCTGGCCAAGAGAAGTTTGGCGGCTTGAGAGACGGCTACTACATCAACGGCCAGTGTGGTATCATCATGTTCGATGTCACCTCGAGAATCACCTACAAAAACGTGCCAAACTGGCACAGAGACTTGGTCAGAGTGTGCGAGAACATCCCAATTGTGTTGTGTGGTAACAAGGTCGACGTCAAGGAGCGTAAGGTCAAGGCCAGAACCATCACCTTCCACAGAAAGAAGAACTTGCAATACTACGACATCTCTGCCAAGTCCAACTACAACTTCGAGAAGCCTTTCCTCTGGTTGGCCAGAAAGTTGGTGGGCAACCCGCAATTGGAGTTTGTCGCCACCCCTGCCTTGGCTCCTCCCGAGGTGCAGGTCGACAGTGCCATGATGCAAAAATACCAGCAGGAGATGGACCAAGCCAGTGCTTTGCCATTGCCTGATGAAGATGACGATGACTTGTAAGTGATCCGACCAGGCGATCTTGTCTTGATCGGAGTTACTTGGGTCCGTCTGTACTTTATGCATGGCTCGTGTTCAGGTAAATTCATATATACGTAATACACCGGCCGACTTAGCTTTTCTAGGTAGTACAGTAGGGCGCCGTAGAGAGAGATCTAGAGTCCGCTTTAAGGCATGAATAATTTCAATGGATTTACAATGGGGCTACAATGGACTTACAATCACTTACAATGGAGCTACAGTGTACTCACCATGGCCTGGGAATGCCCGTTGTCATTCGTAATTCATTAGTTTAGTTAAACCACTTACATAAAACAATGCGAGGCCATGTGCTATGGTTCTGTTTCCTTACTATATATCTCATCCTCCGCTTCCGTCACTTCTACACGGCCTCAAAAGCCAGTTTCTTGCCTGGCCATGTTCACGGAGATCAGATGTGTGAGCTCCTCTTTGAGCCTGAGCACAGAAGGAGGCGGGGGCGGCATGCTCGACAAGTTTGGAGGGGGCGGAAGGCATACTTCCTCGGCAGTCTCTGCCGTTCTTTTCACCGTAGACTTTTCCTTCTCACGGATCTTCTCACGGGCAAAATTGGCCGGCGAGGGGTCCTGGCTCGTCAAATACTCTAAGTCAATGTGATACTTACTCTCGCTCGGATCCCATATGCCAAGTTGCTTGGCCTTTTCCTCATAGTAGGAGCAATAGAACCGAATGTGATTTCGCCCCGACAAATGCGACTTACGGACCGACATTTTGTCGTGGGTGAGGTACGACTTGCAGTAGTCACAGTAGTACTTTGGCATGACGAGAAGTGGGGGTTATGGGCCTTACTGAGTAGCTGGAATGTACTATGTGTGATTGTTCAAAGATTCAATGGGATGAATGAGATGGAATTGATTCCCTGTGAGGCCCGCGCGCATGAACAAGTTCCTAGTATCAATCGAAATAAGAAAAAGAAGGGTGGTGATATGAGTATCATAGGTTTATGAAAATAGAGAATAAAATAATGTGACGTATTATATTGGCTCTACGTCTTTTAAAATTTTCTCTTTTCATTATAATAAAAAGTTTTCGGTGTGCTGAGTTTGATAGAGTACAACAGAGAGCTCGAAAGCCTCTGAGACTTTGGGCTTGAGACTTGCGGGGCGCCTGGACTCTAGATTTAGAGTATTAGTTGGCTCAAAGTCCGCAAAAAAAGACAGAAAAAAGACCAGAGATTCTTGAATAAGCCAATATGGCTCATCTCAAGTTTTAAAATTGATCAAAAGAGCGGCAAAGCTCAAAACAAGGTATCTGTTTCTTTCCATATTATCTACTTCTCTAGACCGCTTCCCATTGTATCACGTGATGTAGTACTAGCTCGATCTCCACCAGCCTTTTAAGACCCTTCTCAGAGCTTTTCGCAGGGCGAGCCAATAGAATTCCTTCACCGTGCTTTCCTATACTTTTGTGATTCGCACGTCCCCGAGGCTCGGTGAAGACAAAACTATACACCGACAATTAGTAGAGGTTCATATACAAACACCAAAACTCATACTAGGATCATGTTCAAGCAATCTATTGTACGTACGATCTTACTTTATTCTACTCTGGGGAGATATTGGAGACGTCGGGATACTCCAATCCGGAGGATCTCATGAATGAAATGAAGTATTCGGTTTGAGAATTGCATCGAAGATTGAAAAGTTGTATTAGACATGGTGAACAAAGATGCCTGGACTCGCAGATTATAAAAAATTCGACGAATCGATCGGCGGAATATTTTAAACTCCACACAATTTTCGATGGTGGCAAAAATTGATCGTGATAGGCTCAAATGATATCGCTCATGGATCATATGAATGAAATCTCTTGAGTGAGTTTGGAATGCTCTTCACTATCTTTCAAAATCATCACAGCATCGAAATTCCCGCTTTTGCAAATCAATATTCGCACAGAAGACTCGGTGCCAAGCAGATCTGCTATCAAAATGCCAGACAGAGACCACTCATGGCTCAAGTCATATGGTCCTACCCCAATATCTCCTCCGAAATCTTTAAAGGAAAATAATTAATCGCCCAACTGATATACTAACATTTTAGCGTGCTTTGTCGTCCAGAAGATTGTTCTCTGTGACCCCACAAAGATCTAACTTGGTCTCTGAGTTGTACGTGTCTCAGATCAAGCAGTTCAAGCCAGCTCAGACTTCCTCTGAGGGCGCCGAGAGCATCAAAAAGTTCCAATTGCCTTCCAAGCCATCCATTCCATCAGAGGAGGTTAGCGCCGATGCTGTTTCTTCATACGAGTCTGCCGCTGTTGAGACTGCCTCTGCCCCATCTTCCGAGGCTGCTCCAGCTGCCGAGGAGGACTGGTTTGTGTTCGAGGAGGCTGAGGCCGAGCACCACTAAGCGGTGATATAACTGGTGGCTGGTCCTCGAAGTTTTGGGCAAACCGTTCACCAATCCATCGCATAGATTATAAAAGTATATCATGGCTCTTTCAGAGCAAATTCCAGAGGACTAAATATCTTCAACAATCCAATAAAGGACTCAAAGAATTGTAATTGTACGCTTTTATAAAGAGTCAGTCGGCAAGTGGGGATACTATGTGATCTTTACTGTAGACATCATCAATGCCTTGCTCGACCTGGTCCGCGAAGATTAATTGACCAAGATTTGAAGAAAACAAGCAGTAAGAGTCTGGGGACCAGAAATATCGAGACTTTGAAGGCTCTAATTGGACTTTGAGAAATGTCTTCAAATTAAATTAAAATCTTCTTAAACCCAGGCCATAACTATATATATCTTTCAGACTTTGTGGTCCCATTGATTTCATGAAAATACGAACGCGCGTCACGAAGTTTACTTTCGCGTCTCCATCAGAAGTTAACTATCCATAACATTAACAGAGGATTTGGACATACCTATCAGCCGCCGATTGTGGAAAATTCACAAAGTCTACTATTTCTTTGGGCACAATCGGAATATCGCAGGCTTCTCTGGTGACAATCGCCCATATCACACCTGGCCGCTTCCTCCTATATAGCTTCCCTTTACTTTTTGATCATAAATGACTGCTTACCTCAATGTTGATGCTATCAGCAACGCCGCAGAGCTCATAAATTCTACCCTAATATCCAAGGGCCATACAAGCAAAGATCTTAAGTTTGTGACTACCAATTGGGCGGAGCTTATAAATGACCAGCCGGACCAAGAGGCATTGAAAAAGCTCACGATACTGGAGACTATCTATCAAAACGACAAAAACGTGGTGAATGCCATATACTCCCTACTACAAAGCATCGATAAACACAACAAACAACATGAGGCATCCATGCAAGTATCCATAGGAAAAGACGCCGAGATTGCTCGCTTAGAACAAAAATTGCACAAGGCCGAAAGTGAGACCGCCGCTTGTGAGAAAAAACTCAGTCGGTTGCTTCATATCGACTCACCAAAGATCACGCAGCAGAATGCAGAATTGACTCGACAACTCAAGGCCCAAGCTCGTGAAATCCAACGACTCAAAAACTTGAACGCAGATCTACAGAGTAAGTACGAGGTTGAGAAACGGCGCATGGCCCTCGAAAACTCTGGACTCAAAAGTGCGCTTCTCCAGTCGAGGGGGTTATCAACAACAATCTCCTATGGGAGGCCGCTGGATTACGGAAACTCTCAAAAGCGCCCGAGAATGGATCAGCCTGAGGTCAATCCGAATATCGTAAATTCAAATAAACCAACAGTTGACAATCCGACCCCGGAGCCGCTTATTCCGCAAACCCCCGGGCAATCAAAAATCATTGATGTCGAATATGACGGTATTGCAACGCAATTGCTGGGCGTTATCGAGCGGCTAATGGTGCAAAATAGCAAATACGCCAAGTTCGCAAGGGAGCTCACGCAATACATCGAAAGTTTAAACAAAAGCATCAGGCCGGACAAGATTCTCAAAGAAAATGGATTCGATCTTGCGAATCCGGCTCAGGCGATGGACTTGAAGCAAATATCTGCCGACACAAACGAGGAGGTTGAACCGTTCGAGCAGTCCTCGGCGCCTCTTTTGAAAAAGATATTTGAGAATTACGACAGTGTATCGGCCCTCGTGGAGCTAGCCGTCAGCAATACTTTCGATTCCGAGACTCTAAGCAACCAAAGGAAACAGGACAGAATGGAGTTACTTGAGAAAGAAAACAGCCTGTTGTCAAGCAGTTTACAGGAAGCGTTGAAAGCGCTCGAAGAGTGGCGGAGTTTCAAGAACAAGAAGTAGCAATTGAAACGGTACGTTTTGTAAGTGTTTAAACTCAACAGGAATTTTTGACATTGATATATTCGACCCAGGCTTGACTCTGCAAACATCAATATCAGCAAAATCATCAAATTAAGCGAAACCAGAAAAATTAATCTTATTTGCGAGCGTGAAAAAATGTATGGCCGCAGGAGACAAATAATATATGGCCATACCGTCTTGCAGTGACTAATCGCAGGACTAATCATGCTGGAAATGGAAGTTGCTCAATTCTTCGAATCGTTTATCGTATCACATATCTCTACAGTAGGAGATTTGCATCTCGTAGTTTGCCCCGTATGGGTGGAGCAACAATTCGAGATTTTGACGTTTTGAATACACGAGAAAGACTAGTTTTCAATGCATTTTCTTTCTGACATCGAGCCCATCTCATTATAGTTGGCTCATTACATTTGTCTCATTATATTTGTCTCATTATGTTTGTCTCATTACATTTGCCTCATTATATTTGTCTCATGAAATTTGCTTCATGAAGTCTGCCTCATGAAATCTGCTTCATGAAGTCTTCCGCCGAGATGCGAGGCGGGTCCAGATCGAGGTCAATGTCGTTTGAGAGTCGCCCGTGTCCTCCTTGTCTACTTTATTTTTATGCTTTTTAGCAGCTTTCTTTGCACGATTTCTCTTGGCCACTCTTTTTTTTTCAGCAAGGACGCCGAGTCTACAAGTTTCTGGGTTTTGCATCTGCTCCAATCTTAGTGCCAAAATCTCCCGGGCTTTCGCTCTATTCTTTTCCTGGCTGCGCAGATCCTGAGAGTTTACGACAATCCCTGTGGGCTTGTGAGTGATTTGAACTTTGATGTTGGATTTGTTGATCTTCTGACCGCCCGGTCCCCCGCCCTTTATGAACTTTTCTTCCAATTCGTCTTCTATGATGAGCCATAGCGGTCTTGGTGGCATTGCCTTTTGCTTCTGCTTCTTTTTGGGAGTCGCTTCGGCTGTAGAGCCACTCTTCACATTAAGCAGATTGGTGAAGAACAAGTTGTTGGACAGAGCACCTCTGAAAGACGCCCTTTGTTGTATGTGATATGCATCTCTTAGTGTTCTCGATCTCAGTGTTTTGAACAAAAGCAGTTGAGCAAGTGAAGTTGTTCGTAGTCTTGGGACAATGAACATAATGGGGCTGGCGAGACAACGAGATGGAAGACCTTGCGATTATAAAAAATACTACCTTGAAGCCCTAACAGCCTAGGTATACATTGTTTCTTGCTAATAGTCTAAGTCCTCACTGAACTAGATTTACGCCCGTGCACCAGACGACTGGGTCCGATAAGGCTTCGTTTTGGACATCAATGATATGATATACAGTGTTTAGACCCTTTGAAAATAAAGAAAATGAAATAGCTCAACATAATCTTCCTTTAGGCCAAATTGCAGGTTTGGAGATCAGCCATGGCATGCGCATGTTGAAAGTGAGTCACACAGTCAGTGGTTTTACAGGTTGAGCATGTAAAAATATAACCGAACCCCGTATCTTCTACCCTCAGGGACAAGACTCATTATCTTCTATAAAGAACGCATGAGAAGCTCGAAAAACTCCAATATTAGAATCTCGACCTTAAAACGTGAAATGATCTGCAATTAATGTACTTTCAATGGGAAGCTTTTCTGAAAGTCATCCACTCCTGTCATACGAAGGTAGATACTTGGATTTTGAAAAGAAATAGCTGGAGAGCTTTGGCTTATTCATTTAAACTGATGAAAATAGATTCGTCTTAAGTTTAGAAAACCACGAGAAGGTGTTAATAAAAGACCGAAATGCTCGCATCATTCGCAACCATGCCATATGAGTGCGCTTCTCTTTCCTCTGGCTACCTGCGAAAGTGAGCCACACGAAGCGTAAGACGCCCAAGTGGGATCAATAAGGGGAAGTAAAGTTGTGATTGGGTGTGAGACATCGACCTATTTTAAGATCGAAATTTTGAGTTTACACTACCTTGGCTTCTTTTACAACTGCAAGCGATGTTTTTGTGTACCAAAGAACAATTTGAAGCGAGCCAGAATTTCGCAGCCATACAAAATAGTAGCAGGTTCTCGACTGGAAGACATTCTAATGCGTCATCCTTAAACAGTATAGTCAGGCTTTTATGACACCGACTGCCCAGAAACATCGGTGCATTTTATCAATTGGCTTTTCTAGAATCTACAAAAAAAAGACCTTTTATACATCTTGCTGTCTCTTTGAAAGCAAAAACGTGCTGATAAACGTCTTCCATTGTTGCGAAACCAATGATATTTTTGTCTGCTTCAAAACCCAACAAGGGTCTTTCCCCCACAACTTCCTCAGGAAATTCGGTTTCGATTGGTGATTGGTATCAAAGACTTGGATCTGTCTCTTCTGGTAAGGCTTCTTTCTTCAATGGACACTGCTTGACACATGCCAATCCTGTTTCTGTAAAGTCTGCTGTAAGCTGGAAGAGACGAAAAGAGCATTTTGGCTTCCGAAAATCTCTTTACACTATCAAGAGCAAATTTTCGGACAGATTCGGGCGCCTTACTTATGAGCCCGCAAGGAGTTCTGAAGTGCTGGCCAACTCGGAAGAGCGGGCGTCTCTCATGACGCGCACGGACTCCATCTTTGGCCTGGTATCTAGCGAAGTTGAATCTAGAGACAGAAGAAGAGTTGCTTATCTCCATGGCTTCCAGATTCAGGCGCTTCACTCACCTGCTCTTCACGAAGATCATGTTTCACCCCTTGTAGGATCACAAGGACATGACAAATTGAATTCTTCAGATTCTAGCAAAGTCCCAGACAAGCCCATCCTCGAGAAAATCCAAACAAAAACAACATCTTTCACAAGAACAGAGGATCTCTCAAAGAAGAACACAAACATCAAAGCTTTGTCAGCTGCCATGTGCAAAAAAGAAGACATGACTTACGAGCCGGCCCAAATCACGTCGCTCCAACTTATAAATCGAAGGGCGAAAAACACAGCCATGGCTCTTTGCAAGATTCGGAAGGTCTTGGGAGCCTCTTTCACAAAACTGGAAAATTTCACAGAGAAGAAGGTAGCCTCGGAGATAAGACTGGGGTTTAATGCCACCGAAGATACAGAGTCCTTTGCCGATTATGTTTCGAGTCCTGAGTTCTCTCATGTATGCGTCACAAAAAGTATCGAAACTAATTTTGTGAAGTCTATCGACCACATGTCAGCTTATCGAACATGCTTCAAGAAATCAGAAGAAGAATTAGGCTTACATGACAAGCCTGATGCAAGTGTTGATCCAGCCGTTAGTTCCAATGCTAATGAGCCCGTAATTCGATTCGCAGGCTCTTTTCTCAATGAAGCTGAAAAGTTGGAAAAAAATTTGATGCTATACTTTGGGCATCCATTAGAACCTCCATTCGAGTTTCCATTAGATACTGATTCAAAGACTGAATTGATGCCGGAATTATCGATCGAGAAAATTGCCCCCTCAACTGCAAGAAACGTCGAGGTCGCAGACATCTCAGAGGCCGCGCAAAAAGTTGCAACCGCACAATTCGCAACTTCGGAATCTCCGGAATCAATAAGTGTGGGGAACACGGAGAAAGAACTTCTCGATCATGGTATTTTGGAGATCGATTTATTTAAAAACTCCGCTTTCACAGTCAAAAAGCCGCTTTTTCTGCCGTATCCAATAGTGCAAGGACAGCCAGACGAGACGATCGCGGAGATTGTTCAAGTTGAGCCAGCTGGAACTTCAAAAGTTTCGGAAGCTATCTATCAACTGCGCAACCCTTGTATCAAAACGGGGAAAGAGCGGTCTGAATACAATACAGGCAAAGATGATCTGGCCTATGTTGACATCTGTGTGACCCAAAGTGGTCGCCCTCCATTGAATGCCGAGAATAGCTCGTCTACGGCATTACTGGCTCAAACACCTTCTCTCTACGAAAGCCTACATGAAATTTCCCTGCTACTGAATTTTCCGCTTATAAAAAGTACTACCTCGCCTCTTGAGTCTTGCTGGAAATCTATCTCGCTCGAGGATCTTTTTGCGGAAGCTAACAAAGAAATCTGTGATATGAGCCCAGTTGTCACCTTGCGCTCTCCCCTCAGTCCTATTCTAAATAACAATGTTAGAAAGAAGATAAGCGATTCGGGACCCCCAGTTGAGGCCAGTGGAGAAAGAGTCTTCTCTGAAATAGAAGGCAAGGCTTCTCTCCTTGAGGAATCAGAAAAGGGCATCACTTCTTCAGGAACTAACGAGGACTTCCATCAGCAAAAAATTTCTCCTCGGCAGGTAGAGTACACTGAAACTTGCCGCAATGTTCTCATTTCCAATACCGAGTCATGGACAAAAACGAAGTTATTACTTCTTGACCTCGGAGAGGAAGACCTAGCACCCATCACATACCGGCCCACGACAGTAAGATTTGTGGACATTTGCAACAATGGGGCTCTGGTACGAGATAGTGTTTTGAATATGCAAGAAAAAGCTTTTGATATGCAAGAGACCAACGAAGATCGGATCTTGCTGAAACTTAACTGTACACAACGCACTATTAAACACTACTCCGAATTTGAATCACTTCGAGGGCTTGAAAACGTCTTCTCCCAAATTGAGCACGACAACACACCAATTGTGGCGCAGATTTTAACTGGCACAATCAACAAATATCGGCTCAAGTTTCTTCACTTGGTTAAAAATGTGGTACTGTCTTGCAACAATGACATCAAAGAAATAGTAAGAGACACTCTAGCCACTCGCCAATTGCAATGGGAATTATTTTCGCAAGCGTCTGCCTTCGACAACGAGCTAGCGACGTTGGTGGTTTACTTGAGAATTGATGACGCAACAAGCGCTCCCCTCTTGATAGACCAATTCAAAAGCCGTATCGACAGCCTTGATGATATTTACCACAAGTTAAAGATCGTTCAAAAAGCTTTCGGCATTTTAGACAGTGGGTTCGAGGGAAGGCTTACTAGCCTAACTACAGGCTTAGCCGAGATAAAGTCCACAAGAGAAGATCTCTTGCAAAACTACAAAATATTCTACGAGCTTAACTTGAATGAGGGCAGAATTCAATCAGACGAGATTAATCGGTGCACGCATGTAGATGAATACGAAGAGAAGACTACATGGCACTACTATCTTGATGTTGAGGGGCTCAAAAGAATTTTGATAGACGATGTAGCGTGTTTGAGACTGTCAATGAGCGCCTTGGAAGAATTCATAGAACAGGTCAGGCAGGGATATGCAAGCATAAAAGAAAGACATGACTGATTTGTTACTTAAACAAAGATCTACTTGGCTGATGAGAAAACGAGCGCCGATGAGGGGGGGGGGATGGTAGAAATGGAACCCCGGAGTTCGCCTAGCATTCCTGGTCAACGCTGCAGCTCGAGCGCAGCAGAAACTCAGTCAGTAAAAGACAAATAAAAACCGGAAAGGCGAAAAACAAAGACATTCGGCAAAGTCAAGTCCAAAAATAATACAGCTTAATTTGCTGCTTCAATTGACCAGAAATCCTTGCACGACCTCGAGATCATTGCACCAAGGAATGCTGATTCGAATAAAAACTAAATAAGTCGCAACAGTTGAAAATCCAAGTGAACACATCAAGCTAAACTTTTGAAACAGAAAAAAGATAGAAGGTGTAGTTTATTCCGACAATGCGTCAATGTTGTAACTCTCCACAAATTTGCAAGTATCTATATTCAACAAATGGCATAAGTCATAGACTCATGATGTTCCCCCATGTTCTAGAACTGAGTTTCAAATAGTTTCCATTTTACTCTGATTTTAGATTGTCGCCCTAAGATTCCATCGGGCTGTGGTGACCTACACTTTTTTAATCTTCATTGGCAGGTTTTACGCTTGTCAAAACATTAAAAAATAAACATTCACGCCCCACGAGTCGCGTTGTTTCAATTCGCGCGTCGAGTTTTGGCCTGCACATGCGCCGCACGCGTCTCATTACGTTTCCCGATCGGTCAAATTGTTCGCATCCCAGAGATCCAACTTTTCTCCCCATTCCACTCTTTCTTCTTTCCGAAGACCCTTCACATCATGTCTTACGAAAGAGCAGATACTTACAGCACACATGTCTTGCAGGGTGAGCAGCCCGAGGACAACTCTTTCAATGAGGTAACTAAAGCATTCCGTAACTTTATCTTAGAGTTCAGATTGAACAATCTGTTCATCTACCGAGACCAGTTGAGGGAGAATCTACTCATCAAAAACTACTACCTTCGTGTCAACTCCGAGCACTTGATTGGCTTCAATGAGGAGCTCAACAAGAAGCTCTCAGACTCGCCGCTGGACATGGTGCCTCTTTTTGAAAATGCCATCACCGACATTGCAAAGAGAATTGCGTACCTTTCGAGCGAGGACATTCCTAAAGACTTCCCCGTGTGCCAGTTGGTTTTGTACTCGAACTCGAGCCCCATTTCCATTCGTCATTTGGACTCAGACCACATTTCCAAGATCGTGCGGGTGAGTGGCATCATTATTTCGGCGTCGGTGCTCTCGTCACGTGCAACACAGGTCCTGCTTCTTTGCAGAAACTGTAAGCATACCATGAAATTGAAGGTGCCTACTGGATTTGGCCCGCTCAGCTTGCCGCCCAGGTGCTTGGCCAACCATAATCACGACGAGTCGCACTCGCAACAAAAATGCCCCCCGGATCCATATGTGGTGGTGCACGACAAGTCGACATTTATTGACCAACAGACTTTGAAGTTACAGGAAGCTCCCGATGCCGTTCCTGTGGGTGAGATGCCACGTCATATCTTGGTGCACGTTGACCGTTATTTGACCAACCAGGTGGTCCCAGGAACAAGGGTGACGTTGGTGGGAACTTACCTGATTTACCAGTCCAAACAGAGAACCACGACTGCAGTGAACACAGTGGCCATCAGAAACCCTTACCTCAAAGTTTTGGGGATTCAGACTGATATTGACACTGCAGCGCTGGGACTCACTTTTACCGAGGAGGAAGAAGAGGAGTTCTTGAGATTGTCCAGAACGCCAAACCTCTACGAGACCTTCTCCAAGTCGATTGCGCCCTCCATTTACGGCAACGATGACATCAAAAAGGCCATCACGTGCTTGCTCATGGGCGGCTCAAAGAAGATTTTGCCAGACGGCATGAGGTTGCGTGGTGACATCAATGTCTTGCTTCTTGGTGACCCTGGTACCGCGAAATCCCAGCTTCTTAAGTTTGTCGAGAAGATCTCGCCCATCTCTGTCTACACCTCGGGTAAAGGTTCCTCTGCAGCTGGTTTGACGGCTTCCGTGCAGCGCGACACCCAAACGAGAGATTTCTACTTGGAAGGTGGAGCCATGGTCTTGGCCGATGGAGGCGTGGTCTGTATTGATGAGTTCGACAAGATGAGAGACGAGGACCGTGTGGCCATTCACGAGGCCATGGAGCAGCAAACCATTTCCATCGCCAAAGCCGGTATCACAACTGTTCTCAACTCCAGAACCTCTGTGCTTGCTGCAGCGAACCCTATCTTCGGACGGTACGACGATATGAAGAGTCCTGGAGAAAACATCGATTTCCAGACCACCATTCTTTCTCGTTTCGATATGATTTTCATTGTCAAGGACGACCACGACGCCGCCAGAGACAGGTCCATTGCTCAGCACGTGATGAATGTGCACACTGGAAACACAGCCAATAACGAAGAACAAGAGGGAGAAATCCCAATCGAGACCATGAAGAGATACATCCAGTATGCAAAGGCCCGCTGTGCCCCTAGATTGACGCCCGAGGCCTCCGAGAAGCTCTCCTCCCATTTTGTCGCTATTAGACGTCGTTTGCAGGTCAACGAGAGCGACATGAACGAGAGGTCGTCTATTCCCATCACCGTGCGTCAGCTTGAAGCTATCATCCGTATCACCGAGCTGTTGGCAAAACTCACATTATCGCCCGTGGCAACCATTGACCACGTGGACGAGGCCATCCGTCTTTTTACAGCCTCGACCATGAACGCTGTTGATCAGGGTGTGCAGAGCGGAAACATGGCTACCGGAAAGTTTGCCGAGCACATAAAGGCCGTGGAGATCGAATTGAGAAGAAGATTGCCGATCGGATGGTCGACTGCCTACAGAACGCTTCGAAGAGAGCTTGTTGATAACGGAAAAGTGCCTGTTGAGGCGCTTGACAAGGCATTGCATATTATGGAAAGACACGACGTGATCAAGTTCCGCCACCAGCGGCAGAATATTTTGCGAGTGGGTGTGTAATTAAGTATGGAGGTATCATGCGATTAGAATGAGAAAATCACATTTTTTTCGTGAAGATGTAAGTCACTCTTATATACATATATATGTATTGCTTTTGCCTATTGACCTCGAATCGCCATTCATAGATTGAGTTTTTGCAGCAAATATTTGTACTGAGTCTTTTCAAAATAAACAATAAGGGAACTAAAACTTTAAAAACATTCAGTAATTCAAAGAAAAGAATCGAAATTTCCTCCCATATGCATTGACAACATTTTATACTCTTGAACCTGAGTGCTCAATACTAGTTGTAAATACCCAAGTATTTGTCGCAGTTGTCGCACGCTCTGAGCCGTTATAATGAACTGCACATATCAGAGGCAGCGAGCACACGAGACTTTCAGCTCAACCAGAAAGCAGGTTGAACGAATCCCGATCTGCAACACAATCTGCAACATGGCCGAGTTTCTCAAGTATGTACCGCCATATTACAATTCTCATCAAGATCTTGTAATCAACATAATTCAAATATGATATCCACTAACACACAGACCCAAGAAGACAAACCCAAGGGGTATTCCGGAGGCACCTTTCATCGAAAAGGTGGACAGCATCATAAAAAACCCCGAAAAAGAGTTTGAGTCCACATTGCAAGCATTTCAGGATAGATTGCAACAGTACAAATATATGGAGCTCTCGAAGCAGCAGCAATTGGCCGACTTGAACATCAAGATCCCCGACATCGAAAAGAACTTGGCCATTATTAATCATATTAAGGAAAGAAAGCTGAGCGAAGAAGAAGACCACATCCTCGAAACAAACTTTGAGTTGGACAGCACGCTATACAGTCGAGCGGAGGTCGATGTGCAAGCGCTTGAATCTGTTGGCTTGTGGCTAGGTGCAGACGTCATGTTGGAGTATCCTCTTGACGAGGCAGTCGAGCTTTTGAATACCAGATTGCAAAATAACACACAACTGTTGCAGATCGTCGAGGAGGACTTGGACTTTTTGAGACAAAACATCACCACCATGGAGGTCAACACCGCGCGTTTGTATAACTGGGACGTCGAGCGCAGAAAGGCTTTACGCAGTGTGGAACAAAACACGCAGAACCTCAAAATATAGAGCGCAACGTCGTAAATAGCGCACATAAAACAAGACTTCTGATGGGAATCACCATAAAAGGGTGATGACTTTTTTTAAAGCCGAGTTCTAGGTCCTGAAGGTATCGAGAAATTGGCGACCAAGCGGTCTAACAGGACTTGTAGACCGAGCCACGGGGTGGTCTTGCTGGCCTCTTATATCATCAATGGCGACCTCGGGCTCGTCTTCCTCCATGCGGCTGACGCTCTCTTCAGTGACAGGCGGCAGAGGCTCGATCTCCGTATTTGCCACGCGCCGATACCCGTGCCATCTTCTAGCAAGAGTGCGTGCGGTGTAATCCCGTAGTTTCTGAGGGGCCACAAAGAGACGGAATAATAGCGAAGGCAACACCCATGATCTGGAGCCCGCGAGGAGATCTCGAGTGTATAGTTTTCCAATCAAAATACCTACAACGCATGGGATGAACGACCTGAAGCCGTGGTTGAACATGAGGAGAGTGAAAAGAAGGTGGACCTGGAAATGGTTTGTCAATGTGAGTGCATTGCCCAGCGATTCTTCTTGGTTCGAAGTCGATGCTGAGCTATCTGAAGAGTCCTCTTTAGGCTTCTTCAACAATATCTTGAAGTGATATAACACGGGGATATACGTCCCGTGGCAAATATAGAGCAGCGCCAAAATGCCAAGCGGGCCCGGGACCACCGAGTTGAAAACTGTATCGTAATAAACGATTTGTAGAGTTTTGCCGCGGATGAGAAAACGTGCCATTGCAGCAACGTAAATCGTGAGAAGTTGGCCCATGCAAAGCGTGATGAATGTTCCCACGGCATTGTAAAGAGCAAAAAGCGATACTAACGAGAAGTACTTGCGCGGTCCAAAAAGCCGTTCGAGTGTTTTAAAATGAAAGCATAGCACTATGGTCAATAGTAGGTCCGACTCATTCACCACAGAAAACTGGAATGTGGCGGCTCTCCAGTATTGGGAGTACTCCAGTATGAAGGGGTCTATTGTGAGATTCACATACTGCTTCAGGACAAGAATCAGGAGCAACAAGGCGATCACAACAGACGCCGAGCATATAGCTTTTGTGACGGGCGTGTTGGTGAAACCTCGTATGGGAGTTATTTGCGGCATCGGCGAGGAGAATGATGTAAACTGTGGGGCTTGCGACTTGTTTTAATGGTTTATCTCACTGTCTTCTAGTTAGATACGTCATACGCGCATGCGAAGGAATGCGTTATAGTAGTGGCGGTCCAGAAGAAAAAAAGCCAAGTATTCAACCAAAATTCGAAGAAAAGTCAAAAAGCCATTGACGAGATTTCATGAGACATATAAAGAAGGATTTGTTCTTGTTGTTAAATATCTTTATTTTTATATTTTCGAACTAGAGCATGGCTGCAAGATCTGACAGAATAATTCTCAGGATGGAAGACAAGTAAATCTACCTTTCTCTCACCGCACATTTGAAGCGCAGCCAGTACATCGTTTTCAGCTGGAAGTATTTTAATCTTTATGCCGCGAAATTCAAACTAAACGTATAACAGTAAAATTAAGCGAAAAGGAATCTCGCAGAAGATTTCCATCTCTTACCTCAGCCTACTCGTCTTTTTTCCTTCGTTCAGCTTGATTCTTGGTTTTTACTATACACGTCAGTACATGACTACTGCAACTTCTCCAATTGCTTCTTGGTCTTCTCAATCTGCTTTCTCTTCTTGGCCAACTTCTCCACACGGCTGTCTTTCTTCTCAATGCCGTGCTGCATGCGGTCGTACAACTTCTTCAGCTTCTTGTTCATCATGATCGTCTTCAACTCTTTCTCCTCTTCCTCCTCGGTCTTTTTGTTCTTCTTGGCCCTCTTGTTCTTGTTGTCACCAGCCTTAGAGTCGGAGTATTTCACACCAGCGGCTTCCAACTCCAACTCCTTCTGCTCTCTGAGGTCCTCGTCCTCGTCTTCTTCGTCTTCATCAGCAAGATCTTCACCCTCGATCTCCTCTTCTTCCTCTTCTCCACTCGACTCTCCCTCAATGTCAGCTTGAGCTGGCTGCTCAGGGTTGTAATTGCCGGCGTCTCCCCATGGCGATAAATGAGGAGGCAAAGTCTCGCCCGCAGCGTACTGGCTGGCCGAGACTAGCTCCCCCTTGTTGATGCTGTCGAAAACCCACTGAGGTTGAACGTATGTGCGACCCGCAACCTTGTTGTTGACCTTAGGCCGGTCCACGAGCTGATGTGTGATGGTGGTCAAGTCCAACTTGGCATAAGCGTCTGGGTTCTTCAATTTGAGCTCGTCCAAGGCAATCTCAGAGACAATCTTTCCGCCTGCTGAGAAAATGCAGAGCTCAAGGATGTCCAAAGGCACTTCACGGCCCACAAAGAAGGTGAAGTCAGAGAAAAGCGTCGAGCTTGGAGAAGAGAACTTGCTGGGTTGGTTCAACAAGTCTCCTGGGTTCTTGTTGGCAGAGGCAAACTCGTCCAATTCCACAGTCTCGACATTGTCTCCTTCGGCCTCCTCGATGTCTTGTGCGTCAGCGTCCTTGGCCTTTTGGATCTCGGACTCCGATAACTGAGTGCCTTCCTCGTCTTGAGACGCCTCGCTGGATGGCTTCTCATTGGGGAGCAAGGTGTTCATGCCCTCGGCCTTGGACTTCAACACGTAACTGGACAATCCACCAATGCCCTTCAATTGCTCGGTATTTATGGGGGGAGGGTACACCAAGTCTGCGTCTCCGTACAATTTGAACAAGACAAAGTGCAACATGGTGGAGTAGAATTCCAAAAAGGTCAACATGATTCTGAAGTCAATGTCGGATGGAATATTCGTGGGGAACTTGAAAGGCACTAACCACCTAACCTCTTGGCCCTTGACGTTGGCCTGGTAGTACACACCTTTGATCGAGACAAACACCTTCTTGATGAGTCTTTCTTTGGCCACATAGGCAAGCCATTGGTTGGTCAACTTGGCAGCGTCTTTTGTCACACGATGGCTCACACTGTTGGTGGCAGGCATGTTGGCAAATAAAAACAACATGTTCAATGGATCGTCGAGGTCTCTCAAAGCATCGGCGAAAGATGGATATCTCTCTCTGACGAGGTGGTCCAAAGTATACTTAGGCCTAGCCTTTTCGAGCTTGTCTGCATCTCCGAGTTCATTCTTCGACAAGGCCTTGTTCAATTTTTTGGCAAAAGTCTTGTGTTCTCTGAACTTATTCAACACCGGCTCGTGCAACAAGTACTGGATGTCTTTGGAGTAGTAAAAAGTGGCGGCTTTGGTCGAGCCTTTATTGGCTCTCTTCTTGTTTCTTGGCTCTCTGGGAAAGATTCCTTTGAAGATACAGAGACGACGGAAGTCGGCCAAAGAGATCTGCAACTTGCGGATCGCCGCAGTTCTTGTGATGAAGTTCTTGGCGGCTCCGGACTTTCCCTTTCTCTTTATTCTGGCCATTTTACGTCCAACAAATATGCTTAAGTATGGAGAGAAAAGAGTGGTATTTTTTCTGTGCGAAGAGATGAGCATATCTTGTGCGGCGCGATGCCTACGCTGGAATTTGAGACGCACATCGAAGATGGTCTCATCACGTGATCTAGGTCCTCTGAGTGCCAGGAACTCGACATGAAAGAGATATGGTAATAGCTGCTGTGGTCATTTCGAGCTTAAAGCATCTTTGTGTAGTGTTTTTCAAGAGGGCAGGAACAAATCAAAGAGGGCGAAATTAGATTTTCAGTGCTTCTAGTATTTTGCGATATAAAGATCAGAATCTCAGAATCTCATAAACATTTGAGCTGAGGGCTTGAGCGACCACCGCCCGCGAATATAGCTTGGCAGTGACAGCTCTAGTCCAATGTCTCTTAATGATTGTCTTTGGCTCACATGGCCTGAGAAAAACTTTCATTACAAAGAGGTTTGTAAGCGTTTATTAGTGCTGAATAAGATCATTATTAGCGCTGCTCAAAGGCTAAGTTCAAAATCGAGTTCTAGATACTAATATGTATAGGTTTTTGGAGTAAGAGGGCACTTCAGCCAGTGTTGTCCCTGCTGGAGCATTGATAACACAACATGGATATTATATGGTGTTTAAACCTGAAATTTTTCTGACTCAGCTTTTGCGGTAAGGGCAGTTAACTTGGGGAGCATCCCACGGAGCAGATCTTTAAATTTTCACAGCTTCTGTTTTTAGTGCCCCAAAGAAAGTCCCAAAAAATGAATCGGTCTCATACCTCACCCTCCGCTGATTATTTGAATATACTTGCTCGAGATTCGGCATTGATTTTGTCTATTTCCTCTTGAATTTTTTTTTCTTGTTTTTCTCCTGGACCGAGCTGATGTCGAAGTGATTAAACTTTTCTGGCGTTAGTCTCGTGAGGCATGCGCGGGTCGCAGTATTTGCACCCATTTTTTGAACAATTGTCTGCCAAGGTTCACCAACCACAACTAATCCATAGTGTTACACTGCTAGAATCCCATTGCATACTCGATTGCTAGCTATAGACACCGCTTCTATATGAGTCGGCGGACAAGACAACCTGCCAAGACCATAGAAAGTGTGGATTTGCAGATCATAAATACGAAAATCCAGCTCCACCAAAAACTCGTCGCTTCCGAGATCGACTATGACCACTATAGAGCGGGCACTATGCCCCATGGAAGCGTGATTATGTCTCAGCCTTGGCTAGCTCTCGGGGAGGTATTTTGCGATATCAGTGCATGTGATTTTGTTGACTTCAAGCTGGTGCTCTTGACCAAATACACACTCAACAGAAGGGACATTGACCCGTTAGTTCCGCAATTTTACGAGCCACGCGAGAAGGAAAAAAAGCTCTTCACTCATCACATGTCAACTGTATTGCCCATCAAAATCAAGCAGGTCAAAGAGGCCTCTCGGCATACTGACGACTTGCGAAATTACGATCCGGCATTTATTTTTGATTACCGTACAATTTTGACAAGGGAGTTCCGCAAGTGGCTGCTCTAGTATTTTGAGTGGCAGGATAATCCCAAAATTCGATAAATGTCATGGCTTGTTGTATTCGCGATATAAAAGGCTCAAAATAGGCCACATGCTATTAAATCGGTCGTTCCATTCGAAACAAAGTGCCATGTTGCCATCGTCCGCCTCTCCTTCAACCTTGATTGGAACGTAAAATAAAGAGTCATACCTGTCGGCAATTTTGTAGCATATTCTACGGATATCTGTGAGCGGCATATCCTGAAGCAGCTTTGCGTAGACTCTTGTCTTCAAGATCATGGCCGTATGCTGCACTAAGTAAACAAGACTATAATAAAGCTGACGATGGTGTATATTACCCGCGCTCAATCTCAAGATGGCCATGGTGTCCAAGTCCAGATACTCGATTGCGTGTGTGAAGAAGAGTTGAATCATGGTCGTGTCTTTGAGTTCACTCGACGAATTACCGCTGAGTTCAAAAAATTTATCTAATAGCTTTCGTCGGCGTGCCTCTGCATCGGTAGCTTTCGCCACAAACGGATCGATTGAAATGACAGGAAGTTCATCCGACAGGTCCGGGTCACAGAAGAGGGGCATTGTTGTATTTGGGTTGATGGGACGAATGATGAGCGTCTTGCACAAAGCTTTGATTCGAAATTTTTCTAGAGTAAGCGATCTAAAGTAAAATGTTGCTAGCAATAAATGTGAGAAAAAGAAAGGATGAGTTCCGAAACTACCGTTCCGCGATTTGCACCCAAAAGCTTCGGACTGATCTGTTTTGTTTTTGCACCCGAGCTCAAAAAGCAAAATTCGATGTTGGAGGAAAACCCCATCCTGACATATTCGAGACAAGTTGCTTCTGCCGAGGACTTGGACTCGAGCTTGGCCATTTTTCATCGTGAGCGAATTTTCGATGTAAATGGATTTAGCTATCGCAATAGCGCGGAGCTCGACCCCAAAGAATGGTTTGACCAGCTACCGGATTTTGTCACAAAAATGAACGAGAAAATTGACGAGAAAAACAAATTTATTAATAACGTGTTTTTGGAAGGGTCCAGCAGCTCTTACGAGAATTATCTACTGCATTTGAAGAAAATGGGCCAAGCTCAAGCCATCATCGAGCCCTTTGATTTTGATTCCATGCAGCCGTCAGCTCTAACAATAGACGAAATATTCAAGGAAGCGGGCAATAACGAGCGAAAAATTTATATTCCAGGAAATCTTACCTCGGAACAGAAAATCCAATTTTTATTCCATATCGCGTCGCTCGATTTAAATGGTGATACAAGGCTAGCGTACGATTCAGTATTCCCCGTCATAGAAAGCCACGGAAACACAGCGAGAAAATAAAGTTCCTAGATAAAATTAAAGCAGATTTGACTTTGATCTCTTACATCTTTTCATTTCTTCTGCAATGCATAATACAATTCAAAGACATTGCCTAAAATCGCTGTGACTGACAAATCCCAGATAATTTTAATAGAAGCAATATGCTGCCCACGTTATCCAGGTCCTCGGCTAGAGCGCGACCTCATTAAATCGCAATCTATAATAATTTTTTGCCTTCTCTTGCGATAAGCCAGCTTACGATCTCTCTTTAAATTTCTCTGGTTCCACATGTCGTACCCAGATGTGCTCAAGCGTGGGGAGGACTTTCTTTCTGAGTACCCCAGAACGTCTCCATGGTGGAATTACGTGTCTCATGCCACATGCTTAGGCATGGTGTTGGGATCAAAGGCGTTGCTCAATCTATTTTACAATCCACAAGTACACAATATAGAAAAACTTGACTGGGCGCTCGAACGTGCCCGTAAGGAGAACAGGGCTCTTCTCACCGTTATGAATCACATGTCTGTGGTGGACGATCCTGGGTTCTACTCGATGCTTCCAATGCGATTTCACACCGACATAGACACGATCAGATGGGGGTTCGGTGCACATAACATCTGCTTTTCGACGCCGTCTTTGTCGTGGTTCTTCAATTTCGGTAAAATCTTGGGTACAAAACGCTTTGGCGAGGGCCCTTTCCAAGGCTCACTCGATGCAGCCATCCGCATTCTTAGTCCTGACGATACGCTTGATCTTGAGTTTTCTCCTTGGGTCAGGGAACAAGACAAGCCCTCGTTGATTCAAGAATTCAACCAAGTCGGTGGCGTTGCTGGCGAGAAAGCGAGCCAGGCTGCGAAGGTGGTGAAACCGACCGCAGAGGCGACGAATCTTCTTATGTCTAAATCGCCGTTTATCCGGTCAAAAACGTCGTGGTTTCACGTGTTTCCAGAGGGCTTTGTGTTACAGCTCGAGGAGCCAGAAAACAATTCAATGCGCTATTTCAAGTGGGGAGTGTCTCGCTTGATTCTAGAAAGCACACGTGCTCCTGTGGTAGTTCCTATTTATTCATACGGATTTGAGAAAATCGTCCCCGAGGACAATCAAAGTGATGGCATTAAACGGTGGCTTCCACACAATATAGGGGCCGAGATTCACGTGACTATTGGTGATGCCATCCAGGATGAGCGTCTTGAAAGCTACAGAAACGAGTGGAGAAAGTTGTGTTCACAGTATACAGACCCCAAGAAGCCGTCTGATCTCTCTCCTGAACTCATGAATGGAACCAAGGCACAGAACCTTCGATCCAGGCTTGCAGCAGATTTAAGAGAGCACGTGCTCGCAATCCGAGAGAAGCTTGGCAAATTTGCACCCGAGAAACAGAAGTTTAAGGACCCTGCTTTTTGGAAAGCATATACTTTATCTGAGGGCGCCAGCGATAAAGACGTCAAGTTTATAGGGAAGAACTGGGCGATAAAGAGGCTCCAGAAGCATTTGCCAGAGTACGAAGATGAAGATCACTGAGAGCCTTCATCTGTGAGCAAGGAATTATATACCCCCAAACCAGCGCATTACTCAGATTTCTGCTTATAAATGTATCTAGCCAAAAATCTTTGACTTTGCTTCGAAACGCGCAAGGCTCTTTGATATCCAGGATTTACGTACAATGCTTAATTAATTAATGTCAGGAATGATGCTTTAACTGTTATCGTCCGGCACGGATATAGGGTTCGCGTTTTTTAGCTCAATTGTTCCGAAAGTCTTCATTACGAGCCAAGCCTTCACGCAGGACTTTTGATTTTTCATAAGCTGCAAAGTTAAACCTCTCGATAGAATTTTTTCCAGCAAAATGATCTCGGGCACAATACGTGGTATAACGTTGCCGAGAGCTGGACGGTTAAAGTATAATGGTATCACTAGACCGTTATTGCTCAGCCTTCAAAGATCTAAATGGATGCTAGCCCGCAAGCCATCGCAAAATGTCAATAAACGTGGTCGGGTGATTGTCGAAGACTATAACTCCACAGATTCGGGCCCTAAGAGTCTTGTGGAGCTCAAACATCACCTTCGTACGCGAGATCTTCCAAAAGATTCCAAAATAAAGCACTTTCGGGAGACATTGCCGGAGCTCTTAAACTTCCAAGTCGAGGACCAATGGGCTGATGACTTCTTCACGACAATTGACGCGGTATTCATGCACTATTATAGGGAAAACGGTGTCATTGATTTCCTTCTACCGCGGGAGCAGTTGTTTGTGCTTTTCGACAAAACCGCCCGGTTTAATCTTGACTCAGGAAGATCCAATATGCCTCGGTACATGAGCATCTTGGCACAGAAGTTCACATGGAATGAGTCTCCTCCCACAAGCGTGCTCCTAAGTATGATTGAAATGGGCTCTCGAGCAAAAAACGGCGGGCTAAGTGCATCTTTGACGTACATTCTCCAAAGTAAAAGCTTAATTTTGAAGCCTGAGTTCATTGCCGAACTACTAGAGCGTCTAAAGCGATCCGGTCCCTTAGTGCTTGACACATACGAGAGTATCTTGACAGCTGCAGAGTCGACAACAAATCATCAGATCATCAATGATGACTTTGTGTGGTCATTTGTGAGTCACGTACAAGAGATTTTCGCAGACTCCAACCCGAGGATCCATGAGTACTTGGATGCGAATAAAAATTTGCAAAGAGTACAGTTTCTCAGTAATAAGATTATACATGCATATCTCGAGGTGGCTAGCGTTGATAATTTGTTGCACTTGCTAAAGCTCAAGGCTGACTTGAATTCGGTATATACCTCAGAAGGTGATTCCGAAGCACTTAACGCTATTTTACAACACCTTCAAGCAAATGGGGCTGGAAATGGATTCTCTGTATTAAGACTGGTGCTTTTTGCTCAAGATTTACACGACGAGTCTTTAGCAAAGAGTTTGCTTTCTCAGCTGGCTAAAGATATACATCAATATGAGTCATTGCTCTCAGACATTTCTGACTTTGTCATCTCGAACGAACAAAGATATTTTGATAACCTAAGACTTCAATGTATGATTTGGAAATCTTCGCTCAAGCCAAAAGGTACTTTGCCCGACATTGCATTTGCTGAATTGAAGCAGCTTTATGACCCTTTTTTTGCCGAGTCAGAATGCCACTCCGTATTGCTCACTGACATACTACAAGCAACATCTACCTACCAAATTGATGACACTCAAAAATTGCTAGATCTAATCTGCGAGGATTTAATGGACATGATCGGCGTTGAGCTATCGATTGGAGATTATAAGATTATGATTGACAGGGCTCTTGCGCATAACGAGCGGGACTTAGCATTTTCGCTCTTTGAGGAAAGTTTGAAAACAAGCTCCGTACATTGGAGGGAATCTATCGATCCCTCTGTGGCTTCAACTTTGGATAACTTGGTCATCTCACTCACGCAAACAAATAAAAGTATCGTGGATGTATTCCCTCGATTCAAATTGATCAAACAACACATGTTTGTGAGCTGCACTGCTGATTCGCTTCAAGCCTTAACTGAGAAAATGCTTGCGGAAGCTTGTGTCGGCGATGTCATTGAGTTGTTGAAGCGCGAATTGCCTTCAATTGAAAAAGACTCATATAAAAAGATTAGACTCGATTTACCCTACTGCGTCAAATACCAGAGTCTTTTCCAACTGCTTTACAGATTCGTGGTAACCTACAAAGAGGATAAATCTTTCGAGACCAATTGGGTTCTTTATGGCGAAATGCATAGGTACTTCCATATCCCATCAAAAACATACCTTCCTGTCATTGAATTCTTCTGCGATGCCGACAGATTGAATGCTGCCTTGCTTATCGTTCGCCGGATGAAGATGCTAAGTGAGCTCCATGCCGATACAAATATAAACCCTCCACCTCAACGGGCCATTTACACATATCTACTCAGAGTGTTTGGTGACAAACTATATGAAGAGGGTGTCATCGAAATTCACGAGTTTCTCAAGATGGACACTAATATTCACAATCAAAATATCGATATGCAAAATGCAATCTTGAATGCATACTCCAATCTACAGAACATCGGCAAGGCAAGAGATTTATTTTTGACAATTTCGAGCAATCCGAAACAACAAGGCGGCATCAACGAAGAAACCGCTCAAATCATGCTCAAAACCTACACTTACAGCGGTCTTCCTTATGTCAAGAAGTTTTGGAACAATTTGTCGCTGTATGGTATTTTCCCAGATCACAACATATTCAAGCAGTATCTCATTGCGCACACTTATCACGGGCACATCGAAGAAGCAGTTCGCTTGGTCGAGGACATTGATGACTATAATCTTGAATTCTCCTCAGATCTTCTTTTGTCCATGTACAACTATTGCGTTGAGCCCGAGAAGCAGGAAGAGGTTGAAAAATGGGCTCTGCAACATTACACAGAAAAATGGGAGGAACTCGTACAGGGTGGCCTTCTCAAACCGGCAACCCCATACATGCCAGAAAAGAATTTGATAGCGTCAGGGCACGAAGAGTGAAAGAGGCTCGACATTTGTTGTGCTTGTGGCAATCTGTTGACCCTTATAGAAACAATATACTGTAGCAATGTTGCTTTGTGATGACGGAAGTCAGTTGGCCTTTTTAATACCGATTGTATTGGTCTGAAACAGCAGCACAGGACTAAACTATATCAAAAACAAACATTTATTAAATTTTAAACAATACACTATTTACCCTTGAACCAGTACCCGGTACTAAAATCCCATTCTACCTCAACTTCGTTCCATTAACCTTCTTGGCGAAGCGAAGAGAGTTTATGGTTTCACTGACATTTTTCAGGCTCGCCGACACATTCACAAACATCAAGGTTTTCGAATCGCCACCTAAACTATGCTTGAGAAGATACGTCAACTTGGAGTTTCTGAAAGGAACATGCGCCTGGTTCACTTCCTTGCTGAGTCTCTGGCGCTCGCCCAAGCATTCGATAACATCGCCCAACGACGAGAGCGACTTGTTGATGGCACGGGTCTCCTTCAACCGGTCCCCTTTTGCTTGGGAGGAGTTGAGACGCTCTGAGCCTGCCAAATCAACCAAGTTGAGTGTTCCCTCGCAAGCTGTGTCGGACTCCTCGTGACGGCCCCTTATTTTGAGCATGAATGCCGAATGTGACCTCGAAGATCCACCGTTCAGGAGAGTGGACGCCGTAGACCTATTGACTGTGGCTTTCGACAAGATCTCAAGCGCCTGCTCCCGAGACTCAAGACGGACAGTCGCGCAGTTGGTGATGGTGGTCGTCTTTGCAACGTCATCATGCTTGATCTCCCTCTTCAGGTCTCTTTTTCCTGGGCCAAGCAAGTCGACAATCAGCTCGTTGTAGATCTCCACGAACTGCCCGTCAATAGTGTATTGCCAGCCCTGAGCCGTCAACTCCTCTATATCCGAAAAGATCTTGTTGATCGAAAGCGGAATCATGCCATCTTCGCTGTGCGACATTGTCCAAGTCTTGCCCGAGCCCGTCTGGCCGTACGCGAAAACACAGACGTTGAACCCATCCAACGAAGACTGTACAAGCTGGGAGATTTCCATGAAAATATCTCTATTGTTCAAGTCCGCGGTAAAGATCCGGTCGAGCTCGAACTTGTGCTTGATGGTTCTCGAGTCTGCGCCGTTGCCAGCAGAGACGCTCCTCGAGGGCTTGGTCCCGTAGTCGTACTGGGCTTGTTGTGACTTGAGAGTGAGAACTTGCTTCCCCTCTGGCGTCAAGTCCTCCGGCGACGTGATCTGCATGGGAATTAGGTCCAGCTCATTGTCGCCACTTGGCTTCACACGACAGTAGACCCGGATATTTCCCTTGAGTTCCTGGAGCTTGTTGTGCAACTGTCTTCTTTCGGCCTCGAGAGCAGCATACGTCTCTCTGTAAGTCTTGGCCGCCTGCTCAGAGGCCTCGATCGAGTCCTTGCTCTGTGCTACCGAGTGGTTGAGCGAGTCGATCTTGGACTGGATGGCCGCTATCTGCTCCAGAAGGGCCTTTTTCTGCAACTCTTTCTCGGCCCGCTTTTTTCTAAGCGCATTCAAAGTGGTGTCGAGATGCGTGGCTGTATGTTTCAACCCGCCTTGCAAGTTTTCCCGCAAACACACTTGGTCGGCATGTTTTTGGGTGACACTTTCCGCGAGCGCCCTTGTTTCAGACTTAATCACCGCAAGTTTTGAGTCTGCGGTGGCACGGAGAACACTGATCCGGTCCTCGTGTTGCTCCTTCAAAGCAATGAGAGTCTGCTTGACCTCGGAGTTTTTCGACTCGATCAGCTCATACAATCTCGACACCTCGGTTTGGAGACACTCCTTCTGCGCAAGGTCCTTCTGTCTCATTTCAGACACCGAGGTCTCGATCTCGTCGGAAAGCTCCTCCTTGATTTTTGTGAGCTTTTGGCTGAAGTCAACGTCGATGTTTTGCTTGGTCAGCTTGAAGTGCTCGTCCAAGGTGTTCAAGGACGCAGTTTCATGGGAAAGCAAAACGGAAATGTCGGCCTTGATCTGGTCCATGCCCTTCTTGAGCTCGGCGACATCGGCATCAAGAACCGCGTTCTGCATCTCCTGCGTGCCCTGCTGAGTCTCGAGCTTCCAGATCTCCTGCTTGACCTTCAGGAGATCCTCGTGTTTTTTTGCAATCTCTGTTTGCAACTCTTGGTGCACTCTGAGGCTGTCTCCATGGGCCTGCTTCGTGGGCGAGGGCGACAACGACATACTGAAAGACTCCATGATTCTGAACTTTGCAGGCGGCGCGTCGTTGAAAATCAGGAGGTCGGCGGCGGAGTCGGGCAATTCGATCGTGGATATCTCCGAAAGCACATCGTACATTTCACCCACGTTAGACGCAGGCAAGATGTTATTGTTTGGGGTTGGGGTGCGACAGCCTTGCAACGCGCGAACAATGTGCCGAACCGACCAGGTTTTAGCCCGGTTCATGAGGCACGGCGAATTGATCATGGGGGGTGCATTCTTGACTCTGACCATATTTGTGGCAAAGGCTTTCGCTGGGTGATTTGATGGAGGGGAAAAAGAGAAAAGGAAATTCAAGTGGTGGGCACCTGGGGCCAAGGCCTCCTATTTATCTTCAAATCCTGGCTCATTTAATCTGCGGTTTTTGCAATCGGGCCGATCTGAAAATCGTTGATTTACCCCACTTGGGGCAGAAATGTTCTGTGAATCACTCAAGTGCGCTCCCCAGATCAGAAAAGCATGCATTTACGAGGCCATAAGGGATAAAGACTATATATGCCCGGCGGGGTTTGCATGAAAATGTGCATGTGTGTGAGAGTTCCAGGCTGCAACATACTGGAATTCTCGTTGCAGGTATTCTCTCCAGGCGGAATAAACCCGTCTGATGGATATTCATACTTTTATTATGGCATATATGTACTTTGAAGCATATCACAAAATCTGCAAGCTCTAATAACCTTTTGGCGCTTGATGTAGTATTTGTATCAGCCAGAAGCATAAAATATTATGAAAACTTAGATTCGAATCTCTCGCATTGTCGCACTGCCCTCGTGCGCAGATTCCAAAAGGAGCCACAGACCTCAGAAAACCAGCTTTAAGGTCACGTCGAAAGGGTCCTTTTTGTGACAAGCTGAAAGGAACCGGGAGACTAGCTACCATATCGTAATATAATTCACAGCACATACATTGTCATTCCTAACATTTCCGTTAAAATTTTCTTGGCTGCTAATTTTGTGACATGGGTCTTCGAAAACCTAGGCGACAAGGTTAGGCTCGAGTCCAGGACGTGCACACAGAGCGCATCACAAGATGCGATGAGATATCATCTGAAACCAATTTGTCGAGCCAATACAGATCTAACCAACACAAAATCATGGCCCAAAAAAGACAAAGAGAGGCAGCGCCTACGACGAAAAATGCCGCAAAAACTCTGCACAAACATTCCGAGCCGGAAACAAAGACCCTGGAAACCCCTAAACTCAAGACCAAAGATGTAGCAGAAGAAATGAATCTCTCAGATGTCAGCGATTCTGGTATTGACGACGACGACGAGTTCGCCGCAGGGCAAGAAGATGCTCTGGCTAGTAGCAGCTCCGAAAGCGATAAGTCGGACGAAGAGAGCGAAGACGATTCCTTCCCTTTGAAAAAAAAGAAAAAGAACACAGATGACGGAAGAGGTACATTCGCCGATGCTTTCAATGCCATCATTGGGTCGAAACTCAAGGCTCATGATAGGAAAGACCCTATTTTAGTTCGTAACAAAGGCACGATCAAAAAGTTGGAGTCGGACAAGTTGGAGGCCAAGGCCAAGAGATTGATGCTGTCTGAGAAAAAAGAATTGCAGGACAAACACAGAATCACCAACCTCTTACCTTCCGCGAGCGATTCTGAGAATGTAAGAGAAATTATCGAAAAAGAAAAAAAACTCAAAAAGGTCGCCCAGAAGGGTGTGGTTAAATTGTTTAATGCTGTTCTCTCAACACAAGTGCGCACGACCCACGATGTCAGCCAAGAAAAGGTCGGCCAGGCCAAAAAAGAGGAGCTTTTGAACGAGCTTACAAAACTGAAGTTTTTGGACCTTGTGAAGGCTGCTGGGGAAGAGTAAGGGATGTTGGGGTGTCAAGACTTTCCAATTGTGTATTTTAGGCTATGTAGATTGAATATAAGAGAGAATCTGCGAGCATGGGTCCTGACGAGGGAAACAGGTTGTTGAATTGTAACCAGAACTTTTGATTTAATTGCATCAGAGCTAAGAAAGAAATCTGAGAAGCGTTGTGATTTGCCTTTTTTATTCTTAATAACCAGAATACAGGGACATACATTTGGCCAATAGGTATGAATGGCCATCTATATACTGGACTCAAAAACAAAGACCAGACATAAAGTCTTTGAGTAATTTCTTATGACTTCTTTTAGATACCTACGAGCCTGGTCATTGAAAGGACTGAAGCGATGACCCTGTCTCGATCGATTTACAAGTGCACATTCTGCGTTATCAAGGGGAGCATGACTTTCTCGCGAATGTTTCACAGAATAATTTAATGCTTTTTATGTATCCTAAGGTTGGACTCTGCTTCGGTCATTGGCTCAGCTCAGTAAGCCCGGGCTGCTCCAGCTGAGAGAATCTAATACATTACCTTTCGCAATCATTTTCTACTGAATGTCGACCCCAAAGCCCGGCTTTCAACGTCTATATAGATTGTCATGTCCATCTTCAGACTAGTGCATCAGTTTCTAAAGTAGCTAATATTCACCCGGGGGCCGCTTTGAGTGATGTAAAAAATAGTTATCAATATCTTGTCTAAGGTAGCTTAAGCTGTCTACTGCCAGGTGGGCCCGCACAGGAAGACGACCAGTGTGTGATCAATTTGCCAGCTCTCGATACCAGACAAAAACAGCCCGAAAATCTTTAAAGATTAGCCCGAGGCTCATAGAAAAAAGCCAGAAGTCTAAAGACTCCTTCACAAAACGAAGCTGCCCAGGGTGCTCTTTTGACGTGGCTGTGTTTCGCAATTGGCTCGCAAAGTTTCTTTGCCTTTTTCTCGCACTTCGACGGAGACACTTCCTTTTCCGGTAGGATAGAGCAGAAAAGTTATTAACTGGCTGGGCGGGTTTCCGGCACGCAACCTTCCCCACATTTGGCTCAAATTTAGAAAATTCCGACCCCCGTGGAGATCCACCCATTTAAAACAATGTAAATTTCGTAGTTTCCGAGCAAATGGTTTTCTGAAGCGTCTTTTTCAAGCAGCTTGTGAAGCCTTGAAACCATTTGTGAAGAATACTCTTTGTTGGCCTCTCCTGTCGCATTTCTGCAGTTTCATTCTCCCAACGTCATAAATGTCATCTTCGAATTCAGCGACGTATGTTGCCTCAAATGTCCAATTTGTTGAAGATTTGAAACACCCAGATACTCCAGCAGAAAAAGTAAAAGTGGCCAGCAGACCAATCGCAATTACTAGGCAGTCGAATGACTACTTCACAAATTTAACTAGAAATCTGACAATAAATGTGGGACCAAGCATTGATGGCACTCCCCAGGTCTTACTGCCCCGAATCTCGCAGCAAAAAAGCGAGAAGAAGCTCTTGACCTCGTCTTTTCCACCAAAAAACAAATGGCGTATCATGGGCTCGTGCTGTTGGGCGATTGCAGGCGGGTTTTCAGATGCGGCGCCAGGTGCGTTGTTACCTACTATTGAGGCTCATTATTCGATTTCATACTCAGTGGTGTCCCTTATCTGGATGTCAAATGCTGTTGGTTTTATAACAGTGGCTTTAATGTCTCATAAAATTCAGCCGTGGTTAGGACGCGAGAGATCAATTCCTTTTGGAAGTCTTTGCTCAATGGTCATGCATGCAATTGTGGCCAGCGGCGGCCCTTTCCCACTTGTTGTGGTTGGATTCTTCTTTGGCGGTGTGGGGTTGGCAGTGGTGCTCTCTCAGTTGAATGTTTTTTTGAGCAAAATGGAGAAAAACTCAAAGTACCTTTCTTTCTTCCATGGCTCTTACGGAATTGGGGCCACAATCTCTCCTCTTTTGGCAACGACCATGATCGAGCATAACGTGCGTTGGAACTTTGTATATTTGATTTTGTTGGGCTTAATGATTATCAGTTTGGTTACTTTGACATGTGCGTTCAAGGGAGCCGACGAGGATTTAAAATATTGGGATAATGATGATGAAACAGATATGCTACTCAGCCACGACGCAAGCGGAGCCGCTTCTGGATCACAATTACCCGCAGAAACTGAAGCTGGAATGGGCCTCGAAGAATTGGGATCTCATGTCACTTCCACGACCGAAAATGCTCAAAAAGAAGATTCCAGCGCTCCCACGGTTCTTACTTTGGCCTTGAAAAACAAAATAACGTGGAACATTTCTTTATTTACACTCTTTTATCAAGGCTGTGAAGTTGCTTTAGGTGGCTGGATTGTGACCTACTTGATTGATTATCGGCTCACAAATACCTCTTTCGGATATGTTCTGAGTGGATTCTGGGGTGGCTTGACTCTTGGCAGATTGTTTATGACCCGTCCCTTGCACAAGTATTTGGGTGTCAGGAGATCGGTCAATCTTCTCATCATAAGCACAATCCTCATGCTTATTTTGACCTGGGTGGTTCCCAGCGATATATTACTGAGTGCGTTTGTCTCAATTTCCGGAACCTTGATCGGTCCCATATACCCTTTGATGATTACTGGCGTGTCGGCAATGCTTCCCAGAAAGATTCAAGTCATTAGCTTGACTATCATGACTGCTTTTGGATCAAGTGGAGGAGCTTTTGTGCCCTTCTTTGTGGGATTGATCTCGCAAAGTTCGGGAACCTTTGTGGTTTTACCTATTTGCATTGCGGGATACACCCTTGTCTTGGCAATTTGGCTCATGCTCCCCAATATTGATAGGAAGGGCGAGAAATCTGGCAGTAAAGTGAAACAATTGCTTTATACTTTTTGGTAAACATGCCGTCTTCCCAATTTTCTAGTCTCAGTTACTGTACACTTCATGGGCCAAAGAATCATAGATTTTAATGAATGACTAATCAATTCATATTCTTTTTTGTTGATCACAAGTTTCTCGTTAAAAATATTTTCTCGCTAGTGATGATTCCCTTCTATTTCGTGATTTTGTCACTTTCTAAAGGAGGAAAACAACTTCTCATTTGGTCTGAGGTACCTGGATAGAAAAGCGACCAAATATACGGTTTTCTACACAATTAGTTTAGATTAGCAAAGGGCTGGGCGAGGAACGCTCCTCAACTAACGCTCATACCACCTAATCATAATTTCTTTTTTCCAACTGAGTATCCAATATCTGCTTCATTGCACCGAGACTTCATGTGCATGCATGGAGAGTGCACGAAAATTCTACGCGGATCTCACTCGATCTCCACATTTCATCGATGCTCGACTTCACACAAGACCATTATCTAACAAAATAGACACACCACCCATTAATACTAGACATGGCTATTGAGCTCACAATCAAGCAAGGAGATCAGGCTGCCGAGAAAAAAGATTTTCTCACTGCCATCTCCAAGTACTCTGATGCTCTCAAAGAAAGCCCAGAGGCATTCATGGCCTTTATCAAAAGAGCACAAGTCTATACTAAGCTCAGCGACTATGACTCTGCGAAAGCTGACATCAGCAAAGCTTTCACTATAGCCGAAAAAAGAGGCAAGATGAGTGATAAAGCGACGTGTCATTTCCGCCTAGGCCTTGTGAACTACGCCGAAAAGGACATAGAAGCTTCGCTTATAAATCTCAGGAAAGCAAAGGAGCTCAAATGCCCGGAAGCAGCATTGGACATCTGGATTGCGAAGGCCGAGCGTGATGCTAAGAAATATGCCTCTGTGTCTGGAAATGTGACTTCGAAGACTCAGGATACGGGAAACAAGTCAAATGAAAACCCTTCTGTGAATCAAGATGCGCAGACAACTGTTTCTTCGTCTATCGAGACGCTCAACAAGCAAGCGCCTTTGAAGGCCAAAATCAGGGATGAATGGTATCAAAGTAAAGACTACGTGACAGTGACTATATTTGCGAAGGACGTGGCCAAAAATTCTGTACAGATTGAGTTCCATACACGGTCTCTTTCAGTAAACTTTCCCACTTCAGAAGCCTCTGAATATAGCTATACACTAGAAAGTCTATACGGCGAAATCGACCCCGAAAACAGTTCCTATGTGGTGGGCTCGAAAAAGATAGAGATTACTCTCCGGAAGAAACACGAGGGTAAATGGGCGGCATTGGAAGGTGACGGTCCTGTCAACGTATCCGTGGCAAGCGCCGGTGGATCCTCATCAGGTGGTGGTCTCTCGTACCCTACTTCCTCCAAGAAGAAAATAGATTGGTCTAGTTTCAGTGTAAAAGACGAGGAAGACGAAAATGGCGATTTCTTTGCAAAGCTCTACAAGGACGTGGACGAAGACACGAGGCGCGCGATGATGAAGTCGTACGTTGAATCAAACGGCACTGTTCTCACGACAAACTGGGCAGAGGCAAAGGAAAAGACGTTCGAAACAAGTCCGCCAGAGGGGATGGAGGCCAAGAAATGGGGCCAGTGATTGATGAGCGTCTCAGGCTGATAATCTGTTTTCCATGTGATCTCAATACTTTTAGGTGTGTAGCCTTGCAGGAATTATAGGGTTAGACTCCAATGGCCTTTCTTTATTGTCACATACCATTACAAATAGATAGATCTTGCGCGTCGCAATAGGAGAGAAATCATGGGGGAGAAAGGTGAGAGAGAGAGACATGGTCAGAGAGTCTGTGTAGTTTTTTCTACCCTGATAACCAAATGTCTTAGCGACAATTCCTTTTGCATTTTTATTTTCGCAATCGCTTCGTGTTTTTTTATTTTTTCCATCACAAGGTCGCCCCCAGCGATAATGTGCAGTTGTGGAACAACACGCCCAATATCGTTGGAAGCCAACGGCTGTATGCAAAATTTAGGGCGTCGCTCTCGCATGAAACGTCCGTGAAAATGAGAAAAAGAGAGCGGGTACTGAAACACTTCGAAAACTAGTGAAATACAAAATATCTTTTTGACATTCTGAAGACTGGATCACTCATAATGGTCAAGCCCGACTCTCAAAATATTGCGTTTTGCTGAGATACTTCTTGCAGAGATCCACGGCTACTCAAAGAGCAAGGCATCAGGATCGAAATCAAATCCGCTTTCATGCATCAATATCCCCAAAGTCCTTATATGCACGGGATAAGGTGGTTTCGCGCAGGCATACACCCCGTTTCCACGCACACACAGCGCGCATATTATGGAATCAGCTAATTCGACGCAAGCCCCCGAATGAGCTAAAACAAGAGTGATATGGATCTCGAGTTCAAATCTTGAGTAAACAAGGGTATTCTTTTTTTGCTTGTGAGAAACTTTGCTCTTTTCTCCTGAAATCGCGTCTCTGGAATGGGGTTTCACTATACACTTACTTGGTATGTCTTCATCACAGTCTACGCGTCTTGCTTATCACGGAAATTACTCGATCCAGTCTCAAGGGCCAGAGCTTGATCATCATGACAAGGGCTGTCGACCAGCACCGAACAAGAAACTTTCCCTCAATATTTCATTTCATGAATCAGAGGATAACTCTAAATTGTCTTTGTTTCTCAAAATTTGCAACTAACTCTGGATTAGGCCAGCCACGTCAGGGCTAGAACAAGTTGCGGTGACTGGTAATTTTGACGACTGGTCTTTGTCGAATACCAACGTGCTTCTGGAGAATCCAAAATCAAAGCAGTTCGAAACCACTATCTTCACGGATCTGAGACAAAAGCTTGTTTTCAAGTTCGTCACAAACGGGTCGGAATGGACTACGAGTGAGGCATACAAAGCCGAGTTTGATGAACATGGAAACAAAAATAATTATGTGGATGCCGACGAGTTATGTGTCAATGAAGTCGGAGAGGCGGACGAGACTTTGGAATTGAATGAAGAAACTCCACAAGCTGCATCCGAAACCTGTGAGGAATTAGGCGCACTGGTAAGAAACGGTGAACTGATCTCTGAAGTAGCATCAGACACGAACATCGTCGGAGATCACCAAATCACAGCACAAACTATTTCAACACAAAATTCTGCACATCTGATCGAAGAGGTTGTTGGAGATTTGCACTCTGCCACGCTAACGACTCTCAAGGCCCCTGAAATGGACCCTCTGATGTCGGATACGCTTGTTTCCCTGAATCTTGAAGACAATAGTAGCGACCATGACATATTGAAGAAAGATCTGGACGCAAGTTATTCTAGTGAAGAGGAGTCGGATGGTCATTCGCACAAGGGCACTTCATCGGAGACTGGCGGCGAAATGGAGAACTTACTGCTCACAGAGTCATCCTTCACAGAGGTCTCGTATGTCACCAGCAGCTCGCAGTATGTAATCTCGGATCTGAGTGATGAATTCAATTCCACGGAGGATCTTCAGTCCGCGCCACTATTTCCAAATTCTAGGCTGGTTCCAGTACTGGCGACCCAACGAATGACTATCGGCACGCCCCGATTCGAAACGCCAACTGGTGATTCTCTATCATCTGCTTCAAGCAATAGCGAGTACAATAGTGACGGTGAGATCGATAGTTTGAAGATTCCAATAGAGTACGATGGGCCTGGAAGTGGCGGGTCTCTGCCTGGAGTATTTGCTAAAATCAGAGGTCTTTTCCACTTCTGAGTTTTCGATCGACGGCTTTTGTTTTTCGGCGATATCATGCAAATTTCGTTCAAATTGTATCGAGTCATATCAAGATATGTCAAGGTTTGTTCATATTGCAGTTGAGTTTTTCCACCCACTCATTTCATGTATTCATATAATCAGGCGTCTATACTAATAAAGGTTTAATCTTCGTTAAACACATCGGTTGTTTGACAAGGCTTTGATTTCCATTCAGGCAGTAAATCACACTGCCAATAACCACGTCTATTTTGCTTCATCGTCCAGGAAAATTGTTGGCACGTGACAGCTCCATTGACTGATCGAAAGCGTAGAACACCACGCGACATACACACTCGCTCGGATACAAGACCAGCTATGATGGATGAACACTCAAAAGCTGTGAAAATTGTGATTGGCCATAATACTTGTGAGACCCGTAATACGCTCCTGCTTTCTCCCCGCTTCGTCATTTTCATCCTTTTCGCTCTTTTTCCTGTCGCTATTTACACTTTCCGCTGTGACTCCCCCAGGTCCTATGAAAGCCAAAAGCCTGGAAACTTCTTTTGTGTCGAAGGTCTCGTATGTAAGGTATTTGCTTTGACCAGAGTGGCTAATGGTAAATTTGACCCCGTGTTTTTCTCCGCTCGTGCCATAATGGTTGGCAATGCTCACCAGCGAGGACGGGAAAGCCAGTAAGAGATCCGAGGCATTGTAGATGAATTCTTCGAGAGCAGGGTTAGCGCTTCCTTTTTTCAGGGTGGATGCCTTGCCAGACTCTCGGCTTTTGTTTTTACCTTGTGACATTAGGAAGGATATCTGCTGAAAGCTAAATCACAGAGCTGTTATTCTCAGCGAGATACGCTCAAAGACAGAGTGCCAGGTTGCGTCACGTGATATTCACGAAAAGTAATTTAACTTTGAAGACAGAAGATATACCGATTACTGCCTATCATTCAATGATTTATAAAATTCTGATGAGGTGCTTGTTGTCAGCAAAAAGACAAAAACACTGATTATACTTTTCAGCTCAGCGGGCAACACCTTCAACCTTTCGCCTTCTTTTGACCTAGCACCAGACTCTTTTTCTAACGCTGCGTATTTTATGGAGCAATTTCCCAGCTGACGTGAGAGCTTGACAACTTGTGTATTGCAGTAAAAAAAAGCCGGAAAACTAATAAAAGTTTTTACTTAGTCGCTCGGTTATATCTCCAACTTTCATATTTTGCTGTGACTCATTTTATTCTTGGCTCTAAGCTCCATGTCACTAGTATGAAAACACCCAAACCTTCGAGAATTACCAAGCGAGTCTTCTGCTACTAGCTTTTTCCCGGTGGTTTCCATTACCATACCATTTCTATATATATCTACCGTTGATCTAGTGTACAGTTTTATAAGGGCACATCGTACCCGAGAAGGAAGCTTCCAAGAAGGAAGAGGTTAAGACATGTGACAAAGCCCCACACCAAGATTGCTAGCGCCGTCATGATGGTCCCGTTGCTCATGTCTATGTACCCCCTCATCACAAGTAAGTCCTCATCAACCTCGCCGTCATCTGCCAGCTGCCTTTCTGCCTCTGGTCTCGCCATCCCCATTGAAGGGGCATTTTCGAAGTGGGTCCGGGAGTTTGCCATTTGCTGCAGAATCAAATTCTGCTGCTCGTGACTTTCATCCTCCATGTCTTCCCATCCCGCGCAAGGATGCGCCCTCCTAAGATCTTGGAGCCGTATCGCTGGTTCTGTAGCGTTGAATCTCTGACTAGGGCTGCGAAATTGTGAGTTGGTGTTCTTGGTCACACTATCCTGGATGTCAGCGTCGTAGATTGTTTCAATATCGTCTTCACCTTCTCTCACGGTGATTGGCACCCGCATGATAGATTTTGAGCAAGTGAACCAAATGAGTGGTGCCGTCACGACGGGCAACAAGATTGAGAGCACCACCTGCAGCGCGTTCAAAGTCCTGGCCAACCCTTCCCTTCCCGAGTACAAAACCACAAGCAAACATGGGGCTATCGCTAGAGCTCGCGTGACAAGACGCCTCACCACGGGCGAAAAGCTCCATCTCAAAAACCCTTCCAGGACCATTTGGCCAGCTAAAGTGCAGACCACACCTGCGCTTTGCCCCGAGCAAAGAAGGGCAAGTGCAAAAACAATACCTGCGCTGGGAGAAATGTGAGTTGAAAGTAGTTGGTAGATTGTAAACAAGTCGCCGCCTCCTTCCCCGTCCTCATCGTCTGAGTCGTCGTCTGAGCCGTCATCGTCTCTTTTATGACTTCCACCCATGGTGGCTCCCGCGACGATGAGAATTGTGGCATTGACAAAAAGAGCCACAGTGAAAAGCGAGACAACAAGCTCAACAATCGTGTAGGTCATTGTATCCTTTATCGCGTGGATGGAAGGTCTGTAGCAGGATTCACTCTCTTCGTCGTCTGCACCAACCTGAGAATCCGCTCCAACTGCTCTTGCATATTCGTCACTGGTGAGGTTCTCGGGCGTCTCTACTTGCTTTACGTTCGTGGCTTGATAATAGCCGTGTTTAATGTCGAAGTCCTTGAGGCGTGCCTGGACCAATCCTGACCCCAAGTACAAGGAATGGGGCATGACTGTGGCACCCAAAATGGCCAAGCTCAAGAACAAGCCATTTCCGCCTTTGCGCTCCTCTGTATCTATGACCTTTTCGTTTGGAAGAAATCCTTTGAGAACTTCAATGGCAGAGAAGTTGGGTTCTTTTGACACCTCGAACAACTCCACACCAAAGCAAATGACTGTGCCTGCGACGAGAATCGAGACAAAAAGCTCGAAAATGCGGATGAATAGTAGTGGCCCGTTGGGCCTGTAGGCCATGAGAACGATCAAGACATCGACAACAGTGATTATCACCCCAAGGAATAAAGGAATCTTGAATAGAATGTTCAACGCGATGGCCGTGCCCACTACTTCAGCCAAATCTGTAGCAACTATTGCGATTTCGGCTAGAATATAGATGAACATATTGAGTCTGGGAGATAGGTTCTCTCGGCAGTTGGCAGCAAGGTCGAGCCCGGTGACGGCTCCTAACTTTGCCGATAAGACTTGTAGAAATATGGCCAAGCAGTTCGATAGAAAAATCGAAAAAAGTAACTTGTACTGGTATGCAGACCCAGCAGCAACGGCAGTCGAGTAGTTGCCGGGATCCATATATGCAACAGACACCATCAAGCCTGGCCCGATGAACTTCATATACTTTCGTATGACACTTGCGACTCGGCGAAAAACGCCAGGTCCTTGGTCCCCGTCTATTTGAGGGGGCATTATTGGATGTGTTTTGGGCGTTTGAAATATAAAGGCTCTGTGAGGCAGAAATCAATTTAAATCGCGAAGTTGAAGGTGAATATATTTGAACTTGTTCGGGCTCCAGATCTGGTTTCGGTTGTCTTGGTCTTTGAACAATACGTGTAACTCCCCGCAGCGAGGTGGCAGGTGACAAAACAACCTAGGCGAAAAAATGTACGCTGCGCGTGAAGGTGTCAGTGGTGTCGCTCGTGGCCTTGGCTTCGCACCAATTCTTTTGATGTTCTAGTTCCTGGATCTTTTTTTTTTCTCGCCTGTCACAGCCGTTCAAGATGCGAGTTCAACCGGCAAATGCCGGGACCGTTTGCTTGGTCTCGGGCTTGGCGTACCGGCACTGTAAATATGAGAATATTAAAAAAAAAAAAGCATGATATATTTCTTGAGACACACTTTCAGGACAATCTTGTCATAGTTGGGGGTTTGAAGCACGGGCCAAAACTCGGCACATATCCTCATTTTTCTTTTCTGTTTTTGTTCTCCGCTCGGGTCGGTAGCGAAACAATGCGTCTTTCTGAACCAATTACTGGCACGGAAAATACAATAATGAGCTATGATAGTAGAGGCCCTTTCGCAATTACGACCTTATACTCAGATCCATTGTTTTCATATGTGAAATGTATGTTTTTCAAAAAAATTGACCAAAAATATTGAATCAAATTCAAGAGCTGACTTGGTTACTGCAAGTGCAAATTTGCCTTGTGGTTCTTAAAAGATACCAGTGAGATAGCTCCCAGAACGGAGTTAGAGCATGGGCTCGTTGAGGACTGCCGCTTGGTCAGCTATCTCGAATGTATCTGCATCAAAGTTTCATTTTATTTTCGTCGAGAAAAGAACTGTATTATTTGCAAGGACATCGGACTGCTACATGTTCAAAGCGCTTTCTTTATTAGATTTTCCCTAGGACTCGTGGATGACAGTTTTTGGCTGTCGCATATTTCGATGACTGTTCCTTACTCACCCAATGTGTTCAACATGTAAATAATGACTTCTGAGCCATTTAAATCCGAAGCTACTGGGTTACTTTAGTGATCTTGCCGACAAAGTGTTACTTAAAATCTGGCTTTGCTAATTTCGGAGGCACGTAGTCAAAACATCGAAGGGTCGCTATTCAGAAATATACAGTCCTTGGAATAAATGAATGCCGGGGCTGTAGTTATGAGCAGTATTTACAAATCTTTCCATAGCTGAAGAGCAATCTCTCTTTGGTCAGAGGTATTCAAACCAAGATACAAAACGGGCTCTATCAATTTACCAAATCTGTTCTCTGAGAAATCTTTAGTCGAAAAGCCTATAAGTGTGGCCCAAATTTTTATTGTTTGTAGAAAGCTTTCGTTTACAACTTATGCCATGCATTTCGAGGCAAGACCAACAGCTCTGTATTGTGAAGGTTCAAGTTGCTGACGAAAATGTTGTTTTGAGTGGGGAAAGAATCGAAATTGTTTCTCGAGAGAAGCGACATTTATTGCATCTATTTCAACTCTAGCCCCAAGGATTCCCAGCCGGCACCGAGTAAGAATGCAGAAATAAGCAAGCGCTTGTCAATAATAGGCGAGGAAGGATATCTGCAGAAATCAAACTCGCATTGTTATTTCTTAGTCATTTCTTCATCTATTATTGATTATAGCTGGGATGTCGGTGACTTACGAGAAGATCTTGTCAAACACGAATAAAATAATATTGTTTAAAAATAGCTCCTTATAGTTAATATAATTGTCTTGGCCGAAGTATATTATGCAAAGCTGAGAATTGTATAAACTGGTCTTTCACTGATGCGTATATCAACTGTACACAAATGAAAAATTAATTTTCAGCACGCCCTACAGGATCATATCAAGAAAACCTTTTGACCCACAAACTGTGAAAATCTTTCAGGCATTAGAAGCACACTTCTTATTCTTTTCAAAGCATTTCGAAAAACCGAGTGTGACCTCGTCGAATCGATTGGCTCTTTGTAGCTTTCGAGGCTTATGCTCTTCGAGTTGTGGTCATTTTGAGAGGAAACTTTGAGATGAAATGGTAGTTCCAGCTTTGATGTTGTTGTACTTGCAATTTCGTGGAGCTCCATTCGATAAAAAATTTACTCCCCATGCCTGAGAAGTCTGGTGCATGAAAGCGGCATACGCTAAGGGTCACTGGAGTCATTATTGATGTATAAATCGCATTTCATGAGCCATGTTAGAATTAGAGCCACAAAAAAAAAAAAAAAAAACGATTACATTGAGATCGCTTCCCTCTGTATGTACATGTTGATCTCTGTAATTCTGCTGTGAAGATGTTACACAGCCACTAGTCATGATACTCCGACGAAGACCAATTTCCATATTAATTTTCATATTTTCTTGATTGCGTTGAAGCTTCGAGAAGCAAAAGATTTTTTGTATTTCGACCCAAAATCCGCCTGCATATAAACTCCGTCTTAGAACCGGGCTGCTTAGCTTTTGGTTGCGGCTGCAAAACATGTTCGGGCGTCTATGCGAAAGCGGCTTAGCTATGCAAAAGCAAGGGAGGTGTAATTTCCGGATTATACATATTCTATTCGTATCTATGCTGCTTAAGATTGCCTGATACAAATCTCATATCAAGATATTCCGAGCTCTCGAGACCATAGGCTTTTAAGAATTTTTTGAATTTTATACCTTAGCTTTGCTTCGCCATGGCCGCGTTTCCAGATTGGCACACGAGGCCTGGTGAAGAATTATCTGGGTACAAAAACACTCGCAAGTTTCTGCACTCTCATCCCCTCTCACGACATCATTTCTTTCTAAGGTGCACCGAATAATTTCAAAAAGACACCATAGAACTTTGATCTTTTCGATCGAGAAGGCCAAAGCACTTTGTTTGCCACACTTGAATCAAAACCCCACTTCTTTACCTGACTTTACACAGTTTCGCTTTGTTTTTGTTTACTGCTGATTCAGCCGCTGGGGCAGAGCTCTACGGGGTTGAAGCCCTGTCGATTGCCTCGATATCTTCCTTGGATCTCAGCATTATGAGCTACAGACTTTCCGCCGATGGCCCAACTCTTGGTTTTCACGTTTTCAAGAAGTTGGGACGCCACAAGACTGAACTAATTGGCGACGGCTTTGAACTTGAAAGCCCTATTGTTAATGACCAGAAGGGCACATCTAGCATTATTCCACATAGGTGGAGATCAAAACTGAAAGCCAAGTTGAGGTCGATAAAAAGGAAAATCTGCCGTATACCACACTGGTTGAGCTCGAGATCTGAGCTTTCTAATATGGCTAATGTATCAAGCCTGTTGGCGGATATGATTCATAGCAAGCTGGCATTTACCAAAACAATTTCAAAGGTTCTCAAGTCTACAAAAATGAGAATTAAAAAAGAGAAGATCTGCAGTGTTTTCTCGACTAAATCTTTTGCCCTCTGTTCACCAAAAGATTCCACATTTTTGCACAAATTCGATCTCGCTCCTCAGCCTAAGGCTCTTACACTGAGCAAGAAACGGGTGCGGGAAAATCTTAGAAGAAACGTCAAATTTTTCTTCATTAAATTGTTGGCTGATGTAGTGGGGGTTGCCATTGTGACTCTTTTCAAAAGCTCCGAAATGAGCGACTGTGAGACAAGTGATTGTGAGAGTGCCTCCGAGGACGACTACGAGAGTTATGAGATTGAATATGATAGTGACACTAAGACAAGCAGTTACCAAGCTAGTGACTATGAACAGAGTGCTTTCGAGGAGCCTCACTTTTCTACTCACAAAGCTAGTTCTTGTGATCATTTGTCGTCAGAGCACAACAGACACAAAACCAAAATGTTAGCTTTCAAAGCAAAAAGTGTCGTGAAAACTATTCAGGAAGCTCACTCAGCACCCGCTTTGATCTCAAAACCGCTTCTCCAGAATAATATCTCGGAAAAGACAAGCATTTGTAGAAAAAAGGCACAAGGCATTGCAGGAAACATGGGTGTAACTTCCAATGCGCATAAAGGGCCTGCTCTTGAAACCAGCTTGAGAATATTGACAGCCTCACTGCTCAAATTCGAAGCAAGTGAGGATATCACTGACTACCAGGCACTTCTGGACCCCTTTAGTTTCGTCCAAAGATGTCCAAAAATCCACATCTATCAAACTTTGGCTGACATCCTTGACGACTGCTTTGAAAAAGGATGTTCGAGGATTTCTGACGTAGAATCTTTAGCTTCAGGATTCCTGACTTTCTCAAGCACTGATTTTGTCGAGGATACCGCAGATTCGACATACATCAGCAATGGAGTGCCAGTCTTGAGATGTATCTCAGGGCAGACTACCAACAACATGACCGATGAAAACGAGTTTCTCCCATTCAAGATTTCTGAAATTGACTTCCGGGCCTTGTTTGATGAAGTTCGAAATGAGTTTTTGAATAGCACTGATTTTGCTGAAAATGGTACACTTCCCGAGAAAAATACTTATCCACAAGAGGTTGTTTATACTGCAGAGCCCACTTGGTGTAGTGTTCAGTCTGCAAGAGGAGACGCAGACTCACCAGGCCCTAGCCTCGAAAATCTTCTCATGGACCTTGCGCCTATGATCTATCCAGTGGCAGATGTTTCTGAAATGAAAAATGGGAGATTGTCTGTACTTGTAGCCGATGATGGCATTATTGAAGATCAAGAAAAGAAAAAAAACGTAGACATTGAAATCATCAAAAACGATGAAGATGATGTAAAAATTTCATTTGGTTCGAAACCAGTAGAATTTGCAAAAGCAGGTCGACAGATAGAAGCCGAGAGCAATTTCAATCTCGTGACCCATCAAGTGGCTTTTAATGAAATCTCAGTAGCAGAGCTGGGAATTCCCGAGATGGATAATTTCAGCATTATGTCTTCTGCAGAGCCTATCATGACGGTAAGCGAGCTAGCAGCTAAAGAATTGCTCTGCTCTGAGTTTTCGGACGAAGATGTTGGAGATGAATTTACAGACTTTGAGGTTCTGAGTCCATTTCCCAAACACTTGGAAAGGACTGACAATGCAGTTGACACAGATCTTACTTGTGGTGGTCCAATTCAAGAAGCCAAAGATACAGTCTGTATGGAGCAGCCAGAGACTCTGACAATTTCACCTCGCAAATTTGTGAGTTTTGCTGAAAATTCAATGAGCACGAAAACTTCTCTTGAGGATGGCGGCTCAAATGGGTACAGTCAGCTCCCTTCGAAAAACATTGAGAATTACAAGAGAAAGGAATCTCTGGTCGAAGATTACATTTCCTCTCACAATGAAGCCCAGAACACTTTCTCGACAAGCTCGGAAGAGATGAACGAGGCATGTCAAGGAAGCCTATTTGCAGCCTCTCCCACATGGACAAAGACATCCTTGATGCTTTTGGAAATTCCTCAACCACTTAGTGTCGCCGAACATAATGCCTTGGAAAAGTGTGAGAGCTTATTTGAACACATAGATGCTTACACAGGCTGCTTCAATTCAACCCAACTGACTTCAGACTGCACGACAGGGACTTCTGAAGAGACCCACCCTGTGATCAAGATCCTCCAGAACTACCGTAGGGTTTTCCTCCATTTGGCAAGATATCTAGCTGGACCTTGCAGTGAGGAATTAAGACTTTTGATAAAAGAGATCTTGTCTCTTGGAAAATTGCAGGCTGAGATAAGCGCCAGAAAAATTGGCTTGAGTGATGAGCTTCTCAATTTCACGGAGCACTCAAAATCCGAAAAGCAGCTGTGCCCCGACTTGAATCGGGAAAGCGAGATCGACTTTATTTGCTGTGCCTGCGAACATTTGGACTCGAGTTTTGCTCAGCAGCAAGAGAAGTTACGGGAAATTCAAGATGGTATCTGCTCTCGCGTTCTCGATATCACAACAAAAATTACGAGAATCAAAGTGATGAGAAAAAGGCTCTTAGACAGATATTTCTCATTTTGCAAGACAGTTATGACGTCTACAACCCTTGATTTGAGTCAAGTGCATCAATACGCTCAGGTCTTTCATTACGAGAGAAGTACCAACTGGCACAGTCAAGCTGACATCAAACAAATCAAGGACATTTTGACCAAGGAAGTGGACTTTCTTAAATTAAACAGCAAAACGTTAGCTGCTCTGATGAGACTGATGCATGAAGAAATCGTATATGTGAAGACGGAAATGAGCCTCCAAAACGCTAAGAAGATAGTTTGAGGCTGTTATAAAGCTCTCTTCAGGGGCAAGCCCGTGAGAGGATTACAAACTTTTATTCACCATAGGCGATAGTGCACCGTGCATCAAAATGTTGAGTGATATAATTGATTTTATGAAGAAAAAGATAATTAAAAAAAAAAAAAAAAAAAAAAAAAAAAAAAAAAAAAAAAAAAAAAAAAAAAAAAAGAAAAAAAAAAAAAACAAAGAACGAAAAGAAGGCCATTTAAAGATCTTCACTTAAGCCAAGAGATCAATATTGAAAATCGTCCGACAAAGAGCGCCAAAACATCTTTAAGTTGAGATTGAAGGCAAAATACAAAGCTCTAAGGATTTGAAAATCTGCAAAGGTACTCTTCGTATGGCTAGGTATATTATATTATATAATGCGTAATAAATCGCTATGATAACAACAGAGTAGATCGCAGAGTCAAATATATATACTTTACTTAGTCTGAGACTATGTCTCTAGAGATCCCCCTAGTACCTACGAGATTAATTTAGTGTTTGATGTTTTGTTCACTATTTGTCAGATCATGTTTTCACGCATCTCTCATGAAGCGACCTTTTTAAGAGCTCATCCGTCACGTCAATATAACAGAGAACATAATTCGGGTAACACGTTTGCTTGCTTCGCGTATAAACCCATTGATAAATCGACGTCTGTTATTCCTGTGAGAGTTCTCACAAGAGGCGTAAATTTATCAAGGATACTGGCACCTAGACTGGTGAATGATAAAAAGGGTTGACTACCTTTCCGTGCCGTCCAGCTGCAAGACTTGCAAAGCCTCAATGCCGAAATTTTCCTTCCCCATCGTTATCTCGGTTTGAAAGTGTATTTTGACAAGTATAAGGCAGAGATGTCATTGTCTGCGCCAACTCAACCGCTTCTGGAAGCAATCTCCTACACCAAACGCAACATTGATCCCAAAAGCATAACGTGGCTTAACCCTGAGAGGAGCGTTTTAGCATCAAGTGGGGTCTGCTTGAGTGGCTTAATGCCAGACACGAATGAGAAAATTCTGGTACCATGCTTCTATCTATGCACCAGATGGCAAGAATTTCCTTCTCTAAGCGTATTAGTCTCATATTGAGCTCTTACACATTCCTGCGATCTCCGTACAATCTACATGTCCACCAGAATGCGAACAATTAATCAGGTCCGTAAATTGCGATGTTCCCGAAACCTAACACACTCATGAAAGTTTTATTTTCTCAAACTAGTAGAAAGGAAATGGAAATGAAGCAACTTTATTGTGGAGCTCAAATTAAAGCAGCGTCAGACATTCGAGGTCAGTGGCTTCCCTGTAGGAATACCTCCGTGCTTGACTTCAATTATGCAGACAAAGCTTTTGTTGGCTGTGCGTCCCAATGTTTATTGTTTCTTTCACTAAATCAGAAACAGTGAAAGGGCAAAGAAAACTACCATCTTACATCCTTATTGCAGACAGAAATCAAAATTTAGTAATCCTTATCCAAATATTCGAAAGTCTCCCTCATAAAACGATCCCGGAAGATTGCTGAATTTAGTGCGACGACTTTGAAATAGATCACTGATTTTCAAATTGGTCAGCCGAGAACCTAAATGTGTCATTCATATTCACTTAAAGGAACAACACAGGAGAAAAATGGTCATTGTTTATTTAATCATTTACTTTTAGCTCTCATGCGTCAATGGGGCTCAATCTAGTGCGAGGCTCACTAGAAAATGAATTGTGTCCTTCATATAAAACACAATATGCGACTACGCGGCTGGATTTGGCGTTATTTAATTGCCAACTTCCGATCAGTCTCCTGCATTATACTTTGACATCAACCGACTTTATGATGCTAAAAAAACCCGTATGATACGAGATGTTCCTGCAGTTTGTTTAAAGGGAAACGAGATTCCAAGAAATTCTTCAAATTTTGATTTGAGTAACAAAGACACCATCCAAACCAAAGTGGATGCAAACACCGACTGAAAGCTGAGTTTTCGAGTGTAAATCATGCAAAGAGAAAAGAAGGCAAGCGATGAGATATCTCATGTCTCTAGCAAAGCATCGGACGATACGCAAGAAATCAAGCCGTATATCTTCTTGAAAAATTTGTCCGACAAGTTGGACTCGGTTGGCATAGAAATCAACGGAATTGAACGAGTTTCTCCAGATAGGCGCTCAACCAATAAATTTAAGCAGTTCATCACTGTGATAGGCCTTTGGGTGTCTGGATGTGCGGGGTTAACATCAATGTCTTCATTCTATCTCGGACCAATGCTTTATGGTCTTGGCTTGAAAAGAACCTTGATTGCGGGAGTCTTGGGGCAGTTTCTCGGATGCCTAGTTGCAGCATACTGCTCCTTGATGGGTCCGCGTTCAGGCTGTAGGCAAATGGTGACAGCCCGGTTTTTGTTTGGCTGGTGGATGGTCAAATTTGTTGCCTTTATTGGCATCGTTGGCGGTATTGGCTGGTCTGTCGTCAATTGCATTGTTGGTGGCCAAGTCCTCAGCTCAGTCAGTGATGGGCGCGTTCCTCTAGTTGCTTCGATTGTTATTATTGCAATGCTCACGCTTGTGATTACCGTGGGAGGCATCAAAGTCCTACTAAGAGCAGAGTCATTCCTCTCCATACCTATAGTGGCTGCTTCTTTGATGCTATACATTGCTTCTGCGAGCAAATACAAGTACTTGTCGTGGGCTGATTCCAGTGATGTTGATCTCAATACCTTGAAGGGAAATACGGCTTCGTTTTTCTCGTTATGCTATTCTATTACAGCTACGTGGGGTGCAAATGCTTCCGACTATTATACATTGTTTCCTCAAGACACTCCGAATGTCCAGATCTTCCTTTTGACATTTCTCGGCACGCTTCTCCCAACTACATTGGTTGGCGTGATTGCAATTTTGACCGGAAATATCGCAATGAACTACGGGCCTTGGACCGAAGCCTATGAAGAGCTAAGTATGGGCGGGCTTCTTGGAGCAGCGTTCAAGCCTTGGGGAGGTGGAGGCAAGTTTTTGTTGGTGTTGATGTATCTTTCGCTAGTCTGCAACACTGTTATGACCACATACTCGACCGTTTTCCAGTTGCAAATTATCGCAAGGCCATTAGCTAGAGTGCCCAGATGGCTTTGGTCATGCCTCATAACAGTGGTCTATCTTTTGCTAGCAATTTTTGGAAGGTACAAGTTTGCAACCATTCTAGGAAACTTTTTGCCCATGATAGGATACTGGATCTCGATCTACGTTTGCTTACTTTTGGAAGAGAACACGATTTTTCGTACAGCGCAGTTTCGTCATTTGTACACAGAGGAGTTTCGAGACCTCGACTCGGACGCCTCACTGTTTGCGGCTGGCAAGAGATGCAACTACAACTTTCTTATCTGGAATAGTCAGAAGAAGCTCACTCAAGGATATGCGGCCACAGTTGCGTTTGCTTGTGGTGCTGCAGGGGCTGCTGTGGGTATGTCTCAAACATATTGGACTGGGCCGCTAGCCAAGAAAGTCGGTGGTGACTACGGTGGCGATATTGCCATGTGGCTTTGTATGGGCTTCAGTGGTGTTGTTTACCCCTGGCTCCGTTACTTGGAGTTGAAGAAATTCGGCCGATAGCGGGCCAGAGTGAGATAATGAATCCAATTGAAGTAAGATGATTGGTAAGACTTACTTTTCCTGACCAAATAATATATGTATCAAGTCTCTAGGAATATTTTGTACAAAAATACCTGCGCCCTGATACAATAATTAAAAAATTGGAGGGAGAGTTCTACGAGGTTGACACGCAAGACGCCTGAAAGATGCCTGAATGATGAACCAATATAATTTTATAAAGATTATTAGGAAAATAATATTTTGAATCTTCCGGGTGTTTTGGATATTTTTGTTCTTTCCTTTGCAATGCTTGAAGTTTCTAGTCCTACTTTTCGCCATTTTGCAGCCTAACTTTATTTGGTCCCAGAGTCCTGCTGCGTGGATTCCAAACTTCATGCTGATGGCGAGATATACCCAGGATTCAGGAGTGCGACTCAAATACAACCCCAAGGCTCTGAGCAAGCGCAGTTAAACATAATTCATTCCCATGTAAATTCACCAGTCAAAACCTGCAACTATTAGCTAGTTGCGAAAAATTGGAACATGCCAGTGAAAAACGCAAATATCCTTTTTCTTATTCTACGAAGTTCATAGGCCTAGACTTGACCAACATGGTTTCAAGCTGAATGTTTTCACATCTCTATTAGAGCGGTGGACCTGGGTCCCGGAAATGTCGCGCCCGCTCGGTACTGTGAGTCCGAAGCGGCGCGCCTATGAGTTCCATCTCGCACGGTATCATCTTGTTGTCTTCCTCTGAGAATAAATCATTAGGTCACAGGATGCTTAGAAGCTTTACCAGAACTGCTGCTGTAGCACGGAAATTCTCGTCGCAAGCCGCGCTCCTCAATGCGCTGGTTTTCAGAATGCCTGCCATGTCGCCCACCATGACCGAGGGAGGCATTGTGTCTTGGAAATACAAGGCCGGGGACGAATTTGCCTCGGGTGACGTTTTGCTCGAGGTGGAGACCGACAAGGCCACGATAGACGTCGAGGCTACCGATGACGGTGTGATGTGGGAGGTTCTTCTTCAGGATGGCGAAACTGGCATTCCTGTGGGAAAGCCTATCGCCTTATTGGCCGAGCCAGGTGATGACTTATCATCTTTGGAGAGACCAAACTTGGAAGAGCAAGCCTCGAAACCAGCCGAGCCTAAAGGAGAGCAGGCTGCAGAACCCTCCAAGCCAAAAGCACCAGAATCCACGCCAAAGTCGCTGCGAGCCGAGTCAAAGCCTTCTTCCGATCTTGTCGGCAAGGCAAACCCAGCTTTGAAGATCACACCAGCGGTCGAGGTCTTGTTACACAGAAATGGCATTTCGAACGAAGAGGCATTGTCAAAAATCTCTGCTTCGGGCCCCAAGGGCAGACTTTTAAAGGGTGACGTTTTGGCATACTTGGGCCAGATTGAGGCGTCTGCTGTCTCGAAGGTTGCAGAGTATATCAAGAACAAGGAGCACTTGGACCTCTCCAACATCAAAATAGCGCCCCCACAGAAACAGGCCGAAGCACCAAAGGAAGCGGACCCTGTGTTAGAAACGCCAAAGCCGAAAAACTTGTTGACCATTGAGTTCACTTCCGACTTGGGTGAGGGTGTATCCAAAGAAAAGTTCAAGTTCGCCTTTGAGAGAGCTTTGGAATCTGCCAAGAGACAAACTTACGGGAGCAGGTTCCCCAATTTCTCGAGAACGCCGCTCACATCCGGCCTTTATGAGGAGGACATCTTCGGCGATTTACTCGTCGCTCCCGTTTCAAAGGATAGATTTGAGGTGAAGAACATCGCTTACAAATTTATTGGGGGATCCAGCTCTAGGTCATCTGTTGCTGCTGTCGATCTGTTCGACGAACTTTTGGGCTTTTCGAGCAGTCCAGTGGCTAACTTCGTGGATGCCTCCGAGTCTTTGTCAGCCGTTGTGAGCTTCCAGGTAAAGTTTGACGACAAATTGACTGACTCCAGAGACTTTGTTGAGGAGTTCCAAGAGTCGCTTTTGAGCCAGATTCCTTCCAAACAATTAATCATTCACCAGTAAGGCATTATGCTCGAAAACCAAATAAGTACCAGAGAGATTGATCTCAAATCTAGAGAAGACACAAGCGGGAGGTTCTCGAGAATATAACGATTCCCACAAGAACTGGTGGGATAAAGGTGATAAGATGTCAAAAAGGCCATCTTTCTCAGCAAATTTTGTTCACAGGGGTATGTAAAGAACTCTTTCCAAGCCTCAGATGATGCTACGATAAAACTCTACTGCAGCGATTATTCACCAAACCTCGATAAATAAATGTCGTCAAACTTTGACTATACTGTACTTCAAGAAAAGTTGGGTTGTATTTCCGCATTTCTTATTTTTTTTCTCTTCTCTTCTTTGCTTTTATTTTTATCTTTTTCAGAAACCCGAGACAACTCAAATATCTTGCGAGAAAGTTTTCTTCTCTCCTCCTAAGTTGCAGTGTCTTCTGGCCGCAAATTTCGTGTCGTCCGGCCGGCCGCATCTCCAGGATGTTCTGCACAAAAGATGGTGAGCCAATTTTTTTTTTTTTTTGACCCGCGTGTTTTTCTTTTGGGTTTTTTTTTATTTACTCCATCTTCTGACTACACAAGACTATTCCCACGTGTCCTCAGTCGTGCAACAATTCAACGATAGAAAGTTGAATCGATCCAGCTGGACCATCCAAGGCTCATATTTCTTTTCGAGAATAGATCTTTTTCAGTTCTTGTGCCCCCTGACTTATTCGATCTTCTTTTCCACATATTCCTCGGTTTCACAAGATCACGATAACCAAGTTTACCCCGATCGATCTCTTTGACTTCAGAGCTTCCCCTCGAGTTCTCCCAACCCCAAATCGAGATGAACGTGCTGTACAACACCACCTCCAACAAAGCAATGAATACCATTGACCATACGTTTGCTGACGCAACCACTGACGGAAAAGGAAAGAACTATCCCATACAGATGTATGGTGGGTCGGCGTCTAACAGCCCCAACCAGCCGGCATATGGCTTAGGCACGCCATCCCCGCCTATGACAGCTGTTCCGTCCCGTCCGGTATCGAACAATAGCAATATCATGGCGTCTTCTTCTCTCACGATGCCACAATACCCTCTGCAGCTTTCACAGTCGCAACATCAGCAATCAGACCAGGCAATACAAGCCCAGCACGCTCGGCAGCATCGGCAGGCGGAACTGTCGACTCTCTCGCAGCAACAGCTACGTCTCCAGCGCCAACAGCAGCAACAGCAAGGCCAGCTTCAACAGCAACATCAAGCGCAGCTCCAGCAGCTTCAACAGCACCAACAATTGCATCAAAACCCGTATCAGAGTCATCAGCAGCAACATGACATGAGACAAATTGCGGGCCAACAGAACGCTAAGCAATATGAAAAGCATCAGCAGCAACAGCAGCGTGCCTCTGCACAGCAAGTGTTTGATTTCCATGACCCTAGCCTCACTGGCAACCATTACCAGGACCATAGCCGAACTATCCCAAACCGTCAGTCTGTCAATAGTCCTGGCTCCGGTCAAGTGAATCATGACCGTATGCGCCAGCTGGCAAATACCTATACGAACGACGAGACGCTGGTACAAGACCCTCAACTTCGCCACCTCCACCATCTTCAATCACAGCAGCAGCAACAACAACATCAGCAACAAAATCAACAAAATCAACACCAGCAGCACCCACAGCAACACCGTCAGTTCGGTCACCACAGCCACCAGATCCAACTCGAGCAGCCAAACCGAGACTTTTCGGATGGTGTTGTGCATGATCCCAGGTTACAAGGAAGTCTCAATCACGACCAAAGGGGATTACAAGCGATGAGCGAGGCTTCTTTCCCGCCTTCTCATATGCAAACACAGGCCCAGCTTAATGAGATGTCGCCGGGCCTTACTGATGGTGTGCACTTACAGCACTCCCAGCAGGCCACAAGCTCCAAAATGGGCGATCAGACTATCACCATCATCACCAAGATGGTGGCTGCAACAGATGAAGATGGCTCAAAGAAAAAGCGTGGCAGACCAAAGAAGCTCATACTTGATCCTGCAACTAACCAGTACATTGACTCTTCTCATCAGAATTTCAAAAAGCTCAATAAGCTCCTTAAACAGAGCACAGACATCACTGTCAAACAGGCTAATTCGCCTATGGAGAACGGCCTCAAGCTTGCTTCGTTGAATGATCAGGAAATGAAACAATTACTCGAACTGAAGGATCGGAGGGGCCGTCCGAGAAAGTTCCCCGTTGAACAAACTGGTATCACCATCAAAGGTGTTCGAATGAGCGGAACCATGAAAGTGAAAAAGAAGGCACCCGCAGTATCTCTTGATCCCTCTGGCAAGGTTGAAAAGAAAAAGAGAGGGCGTCCCAAAAGAGATGCCACAGCAGCTGTGAAAATCCCATAAACCTAATGTATTTTGTATATTATATCGAGTAGTATTTTTTGTTCAGGCTGAGCAGCACGGAGTTGTATCGTTTCATCACATTATAGAAAGGAGCTACGTTGTCGTATCGCTTTTTTGTCAAGAAGCACATTTCTGTTCCTAATGGCCATGGCTAGACCCGTACTCACAGCCGAGCTTGCGAGAAATCTATGACCCAATTGGGTTTCTTTGAGACGAACGAATACAGCCCGATACTGTGCTTTTGCAAGATTAAGGAAAATGCGAGGAAAATGTGACAGTGAGGTCTTGTCTTCTCGTTCAATCGCCTCTTAAATCGAGAGTTGTAGCAAAACATAGAAGCGCTTGCATCCACAAGATATCCCCCATTAGAGGGCACACTTGTATGAACATCAAAAGTACTTAAGCTCATTCGAAGTACGAATTCATCATATCCACAAGCAAACACAGATGAAAAGAGGAGCTTTTGGGATTCGAATATTGCAAATTTGCATGGCATACCTTAATCAAAAACACCCGTGGCGAAAATTGAATCGTCTTCAACGATCGAGAATCAAAGTTGAAGTACACTACTTACAGGTGAACATGTTTTTCTATGTGAGAAGAATCATACTACAGGCTGTCACTAGAGGGACCAGACCCGTCCACTGACCATGAACTATACACTTAAAGAACATATAATAGATCGCAACACTGGCTCAGGTGAGATGGGGCAAGCACCCTTTTTCGAATACTTCCAAAATTGATGTGATTTCCTTCGAGCAGATTTCTGCCCGTTTTCTTTTGTCTTGTCAGGTTCATCTGATCAAAGAACCAATACTATAACGTCGCTATATAAAAACCTCTAATTAGCTCCCAAGAAACGCATCAAGCCTCGGGCTAAGCATTCAGCCTGAGTTGTCCGGCGCTTCAGACTTCGAGAATACTGGTACCTTAGTTCCCGAGAAATGATCGATGATAATTGTTGCTTCTTTGGCACTCTCCTGTAAGATTTATTCTATAATAATATAAGCACGCTTGACAAAACTGTTAAATGGAGGGTTGGCCGAGTGGTCTAAGGCGGGTGACTTAAGATCATCTGGACATTGTCCGCGCGAGTTCGAACCTCGCATCCTTCATCATACTTTTTGTTTTTCTGTTGACGTGCGCGCAGATGCTGATTCCCCACTACGAAAACAATTTTTTCATCCCCTGCTGGAGGTGAGCTTTTTGAAATGTGGACTTATATTTGGCGAACAAAAAGACTTGATGGCCTTGCTACACGTTTCCCCTGCCAGGCCCGCAATTCAGAATCCTCATTTAACCGCTATCATCGCATCCTCCATGCCTGAGAATTACAGCGAAATCTCGCGCAAGTCCTCTACTAGACAGACAGACCGTCCACTTTCATACTGGCCCCGCGCGGCCCTGTAGAGCTTCCTTTCCCAAACCTTATTTTCTCAAGTGATTGCATTTATACGCACGACGCTCGAAGGCCAAACAAGCTCGCGCCCAGAGCGTAGAAAGGTAAAGGGTGAACGCTTCACTAATAAATACTTTTAGCCTGGATCCTTCCGAAAAATATTATTGCTCTCGAAGTTCTTCTTTACTTTCGGTGATGCAAGCAATCAATATTCCGAGGGCTATCATTGGCACCGCGGTGCTGGAACCTTTGAAATGTTCCCCCAACATGCAGCTTGCGATCAATGCATCTAATCATATCGCTCTCATTGAGCCTAAGTATCCCCTGCTCTATCAATGCATTGACTATTCCAGTGTTGAGGGCACGCCGTCTACGTTTGACTATGCCTCGTTGTTCGAGGTACGCTCGACCTTTCATATCGAGAGTTTGGAGGCTTTAGGGTTTCAAATTTTTTCAAGGATTCTTATAGAAGATAAAGAAAATATGTTTAACTTTAGTCGCATTGCTGAGCCAAACATTGCCGATCACTCTTGGTCCCCCATCGAAAGAAGCTCGCGTGATTGTTACTTGGGTGTCTTGCTCAACACCGGTGAAGTGTTTGTACTAAAGCGTCACTCTACAGATGCGAGTAATTATTCCATTCAAAGTCGCAGCTTCTCCACCATTATAGAGCAAATGATGATACTGCAAGATCGCCTCACCAGCGAGGGTGACATTATTCTCACCGGCGATCAATTTCTGGAGCTTAGAGTCACGGCCTTTCTGTTTGGAAGTGCTTTCGATGGATCATTGCTTTTGGGTTTAGCCCGTGAGTCTTCTTCAATCACCATTCACAAGCTAACTGACAGTCTACCGCTCTTACAAAGAATACACACGGCCGATTTGGTTGTAAAAATGGTTTGGTCTACCGAAGAGCCTGAGCTATACTACGTTCTCAGGGACAATTCAGTGTGGGGCTGTAAGTTTGATGAGAACATGAATCTTCTGTCTGGGCCAGTGAAAGTCAAAAGTGCCTCTCGATTTTTGGTGTCTCATCTTCATTTTCACGATGCCAGCAGGACCTTGCTCATCGCAGACACCACAACGCTTTGCGTCGCTTCACTCGATTCTACCTGCATCTCTGCCCCGCTTCCATACAGATCTATGCTTGTCAATCTCTCGGCAATTGAACAAGAGTCATCAATTATTGTTCTACTTCCCTTCGAAAATGGCCGTTTATCAGTCGCAAAAATAGACAAATCTACGAGAAACATCAGCATTGACAAGATTCAGCCTTTTTGGGAGGCTTTTCACAACCAAATCTTGCACAAGTATCAGGCACAGTTGATGAAGGAACAGAACCGAGCACTGTCTAAAGCATTTCAGCCGTACCTTGTCGAGGCTGTTGAGGGTCAACTAAGTGTGCACGGTTTTCTTCCTATCCTCTCTAGTGGGCTAGCTGCTGTGGCGTACAGCTTATCCCCGAAACAGATCATCAGCCACACTATCAGGTCTCGCAAGGAATTCAATGTGTGCTTCATTTCTCTAGATTCTATCATATCCTTCAATGACTGTGGTGGAAGTTCGATGGCGTCATCGGTATCATACTTGAGTGCCATGATTTTGAACAGAAGGGGCGATATTCCACATATAACCAAAGATGTCAAGGATGGAAAGAAGGAAGCGTTGGATGAGTTTTTGAAAGGATTTAGGTTATGGAAAGCTTCCCTGTTTGTCGAGCTCTCTCGCGTCAAACTATCCCTGCATTCGAACAAGTCACTATCGAAAAGCTTGATTCAGAACTTCAGGGATAATGTACAAATACATGCATTGCAGAAGCTCTATTCCTTTAACTTGTCGTATACAAAGACACTCACCGCCATGAAATCTTTCAATCAATGCTTGATTGATGCACTAAATGATGAACTTGTCTCAATCGCTAGCGAGCAAGATATGATCACATCAAAGATTCGGACTCAGTTAGCCTCTGTAGTGGTGCAATGGGCAAGTGAGCAAAGTGATTACAAACTTGACACAAGTCTAGATAGCTATCTCTTGAACACTTACCGCTTGGTTCTTATGCAATCCAATATAGCGCTGCACGAGATACAAATTCCGGAGACAATCAAGCTTACAATCTCCACAGATCTATGCACGGAGATGTTCGAACTTTCCAAAGAAGAGGTTTTATCTTCTCTAAAATCCGTGGTATCCTCATCAAAGCACAGTTGGCCTCGTTGCGACATGACTTTACTCCCCATTTTAGACTTGAGCAACAAAATGGATGAGCTAGAAAGCCATAATTATTTGTCAGCGAGACGAGACGAATCTTACATCTTGAGCACTGTCTTTGATTGCCTCGACCATTGTATTTATACTGGTTGCCGAACTTTTGACTTAAAGTTAGGAGTCTAAGGATATTATTTAAAGGCTATGTGAATAAAAACGAGCCCGGAATCAGACGAAATCCCTCGTCGTTACTCGTGAATTTTCCTTGGAGAACATTGAGCTCCTTTTCTTTATTCCAGACCACTTGAGTTTGGCTCCAGTGAATTAACTGACTTACCTGGTTTGGTGGAGGGTCTGAGACCTTTGTAATTAAGTAGGCAGCTGAAGACTCTGCAAAACCATATATCAAAATACCTATCCAGGGTAACCCGTGAAGGAGAAGGAAAAAGCAAAATCCGAAACCAAATAGCACACCCTCGCGAGCTTTGATCCAAAGGTCTTTTTCTCGAGTCGTGAAACGTACTCTCGAGAAGTAAGGTTGCAAAAGATCGTGCACCATACTTCGAGAGCCGTAATATGTCGTAAGAAACGCAACTGAATAGCGTTTTGGTATTATTTGCAAAAGAGTAAAAATCATTGCTGCTCTTTCTGTGCCAATTTTGTCGTTAAGATTCTGAAACGAGATCAATCCTAAGATCACGGCACCCACGTAAGGAAGCTTCCCAAGCAAAAAAATCAGGAGACTGAATAAAACTCGGCTTAAATGTCTTTTAACAAATAATGCAAACTCCTGAGAGCCCACATATCGTTTCTTGAGGCTCCGGAAAGAAGGAAATCCCATTGGCGGTGAGTCTTTAGGCTCCACTGCCAATTCTACCAAAGACAGGTGAAACTGTTGAGTCGGCCTATCGGGATGTTTCTCCAAGTAAACTTCATCGATGAATCGCAGACTTTCTAAAAATAATGAGTCCAATTGACTATTAAAATGGCGGGATGCTAAAATGACGAAGCCGCTGACGTCAAGAACACTAAATTGTAGGTATTTCAAGGAGTTTGCGGCGCTTTCAGCGAGCGACAGGTTCACTAAAAGACCAATGAAATTGGCTAAAATGCGCAAAAATACAATGGGACTCCAGAGAACCAATTGAATTAGTATGGAATATTTGATGGCAGTTATAGCTTGAGCATAGTAGTTTGATTTGAACAAGCTAGGATTTTGAAGTGAGCGAAATGAGCCTAGGATAGCCAATTGAATTCCACGCAAGATAGCCAAAAGAGAAAATCCCGGTGGAGGATTTGATATGAATATTGGGGATGCCATGAATTCAAGTGTATTCTCCAAATTTCGACATGAATCAGCGGTGGAGGACCATTCTTCCTTCATTGCTGACCGGTTTGCGAAAGATGCAATTATACCGCAACCATAATGTTGCACGTGACTGATCCGAGACAATGCTTCGAAGCCCTAAACTGCCTGGGGAGCCTTGAGCCTTCAAGGCGAAGATAAAGTACTAACGTATGTATACATAAGAATTCATATAGAACTTTGACGAGCAATTTTCAGGTGTCTTCGGGTCTTTTTGAAGTTGGGAACACATGGACAATAATTTCATCAAAAAAATATTCCACCATTTTGATTTTCCCCCGAGCACAATAACTTCTCGTTTGCGATGCGAAATGTATATCAATACATATTCGAAGACACGGGAATTTACAAACCCTTTTTTTTACTTCAATCTGAAAAAAAATCAGAGCTAATTTTGAAAACAAATTGGCCTGTAACTGATTTTGCAAGAATGAGACCCTTTATTGGAAAGTCCGATGTTAGACAGTCCAATTTGTAATCGTGGGTTGCCCATAAATGCGCTGTGAAAACGGCTCAAGTCCCATTGAACTGAAGCTATGACGCAGGGAATTACAATTCCGAAAAGGTACGCGGAATTGCATTTCCGGTGCATATACGCTCAATATTCTGCAAAGTATTAAAGCGCTGAAATTGTCAGTGGGCAAAATATTCACGTTCTTTGATAATCCAATCTGAAAATTCAAAAGGAAAAAAACAACAAATGCTGCTCATTGAAAACACCAAGTTCAACTCGCAAAGACAGACTCAACAAGTCTTATCACCAAGCCAGGAAATCTTTTGCAGCAAAAAGCCCTCCATCCCCACCTCTCTAGTAGATGTCACCGATATATTAGAGAGGAGAGCCGAAATGCCTTGTCGAGTATTGTTCAAGAACGAATATGAGCAGCCTTCGGGCAGCTTCAAGCTTCGGGGAATCGGAAGATTGATTCAAAAGTCGCTTGAATCGAGTCAGAGTACATCGAACGTTCATGTTTTTGCATCCAGCGGAGGTAATGCTGGTCTTGCCGCTGCTTATGCTTCAAGGTTCTACGACGTCAAATGCACAGTCATTGTGCCTCTCACTACCGCAACTCATGTTACCGAGAAACTCAAACTGTTTGGAAGCTCCGTTGTACTATTCGGAGACTCGATTGGCGAGGCAGATGTGCATGCGCGGAAATTAATGCTGTTGTGCAAAGAGGGTACACATACAGTTTACTGCCATCCATTCGACAACCCTTTGATCTGGGAAGGTCATTCGGAAATTGTCAAAGAGGTATTTTCTCAATTAAATGTGTCCGACATCAACAAAGTGAAGGGTGTCGTGTGCTCGGTTGGAGGTGGTGGTCTCTACAATGGCATCATGTCTGGATTGAAAGCAAACAAGTCGAAAGCTTCCTGTCTCTTGGTGGAGACGAAACAAGCACCTACCTTAACAAAGTCTGTACGGAAGGGCACTGTAGTCAAACTTGAATCAGTACGGTCTTTGGCAACATCTCTTGCTTGCTCTTATGTTTCTCAGCCCACACTTGAATTATTTCAAGATCAAACAGTCAACAGGAGCTACTTGACAACGGTGGATGATCTTGATGCTATAAGAGCATCGGTCTCCTATTACAAAGACTTCGGGAATGTTGTGGAGCCCGCTTGTGGTGCGGCATTGACTGTCGTATACAATCAGATCGCATTCTTGAAAAAGTCGCTTCCCAACTTGAAAAAAGACGACATTGTTATCATTGTTGTGTGCGGAGGCTCTTGCACGAATGAGGAGGGATTGTTGTCTTATCAAAAATTGTTGAGATCGCAGAAATTATGAGAAAACAAAGTGGATGATTCTGATGTCACGTCGACCTTTCCCATACATTAATCGCTACATGTACTAAGTAAGCTGTTGTTTATAATATGAAATAGATCTTTCACAAAGTTTGTGCCCATGTGAGCAAATATGATGCATTAATACTTGCATAAAAAGGTTGATCAAAACAATCCTCTTCATGTAGAAGCATTACAATGTTGTAAAATTGAAATTCACAAAATGACGAGCTTTAGAGCTCAATATGTGACATCAGATCGGAGAACCCATTTCACCCCGCTTTTCACGATTTCCGCCTCATGCTTCAAACAATCATCTCCATGCTTATGTAGAAGAGCCATACCTTTGCCCGGATGGACATTGAGCAGTGGTTCTCCGCGCTGCTCTGGATGAAAAATGGTTCCTCCGCCAACAAACTCTTCATCCCCAGTCAAATAAATGAGAAGGGTCCACTTTGTTTTTCCTATAGTTTTGGGATCATGCGCGAGAGAGCAAGTGACTGACTCATCGTAGTGCTTCCCGAAATGATGCCCCTTTTCATACCGATAAATACGAAGTTGAGGATTAAGGCTCCTTGCACCATGGAATATGTCCCGTATTTTCGTTTGTTCAGGAGCATCGTAAGGGGGAACTTCCATGATCACAGCTCGTAGGTACTTCCATAACGCATCAGCGGCAGGCAAAGAGGTAACGGAAATCCGGTCATTATAACGTGCTGCATACTCTCTGCTTTTTATTAAGGGAGTTGTCTCCAATTTGAGTTTGGCTGAGAAGTCTGCTATTAGTTCATTGCAAAAGTCAGCTGTGAAGAAGTGCTCAATACTGATAATTTGATCATCAACTATACTCTCTGGCGTCGGCTTGAAAAAGGAAGAGCCAAAGGCCGAGTGCAAATCGTAAAGCTTCTGAGGAAACTTATACTCAGGAGTTTTTTGTGATGCTGAGGCTTGTTTTCTCAGAGCCATTGTTATGTAGTTGCGATATTATAATTACATCGTGATATTTACACATCATGTGATCTTCGCGCTTCGAGATAGCAGCCAAGTGAGCGCCTATGGAGAGCTTATGATGTGGGCTATATTCGCTTCATTTATGTTTCATGTTTTGAATTTTCCAATATATATAGTACAATAGTTTAGGCCTCAAGAACGTAGTTGAACCCGAGTTTCTTTAAGTCGGCGAAATGCTGCTTTTTGGTTTCCTCATATTTCTTTTGCAACTCCTTCCATGTCTCCAAGGGCTTAGGCGCATTTTCCTCGTCGTATTTCTTTGCTCTCCAATCGAACTCTCTGAAGTCAGACTTCATGTTTTTCGAAAAAAGGTTCTCCTGTGGGTTCTCAACGAGATGCACCTTCAATAAGTGGCCCACTAAAAGGTAGTTGTTCATTGTCTCGGCAGCAACTCGGGCGGCTTGAAGGTCGTTGAATTCGACAAATGCATAATGTCTAGAAGCTCCAGTGACTTTGTTTCTAGAGACTCTCACTCTCGTGATGTCTCCAAATTGTGCGAAGTATTTTTTCAATTCTCTTTCTTGAAACAGTTTGGGGAGTCTTCCAACATATATAACAGATCTTTGTTTGGCAGGGTCCGTAGTGGTCTCTCCTGCTTTTTTGTCCTTTGTGAGTTTTACTGTATGCGCTGTTTTTTTGTCCGACTTTTCTTCCTCGAGGCCTTGAACATCTATCTCTTCGTCAGAGGAGAAGTCGTCAGAGTCTTCTTCTGAGCTTGAAACATTTTCAGACGCATTTTCTATGGTGAGCTCCTCTTCCTTCTCAGTAACTTTCTTTGGCTGCTCTTTCAAGCTGTTTGATGTTTTCTTGGCCATTTCTGATGTGTAAAGCTTGATTGAATGGAATAAGTCATCTCATCGAAGAAAAAATCCAGACAAATGCTGTGCAGGCCACGCGTGAGCCCATCGACCCAACCGGTCAATTTCGGGTCACGTGCCGGGCATTTCCCATACACCTTAAATGGGAGCATATCTAAAACCATGGGCCATAATAGCAAAAGTTTCAAGTGTTAGATGCATGAATTGATCACTAATTTGTCTTTGAGTATTATTCTACTAGAAAATGTATTGCACGAGCGAGCATTCAAACTAGCAAACAGCGCGAGATTTAATCTAGTGTGCTCGCAAGATTCTCTCCAAGAGAACGTGTGTTTTCTTTACGGGAAGCCCCACAACGTTGAAGTAGTCGCCTTGGATTCCATTAAATAGCATACTACCCTCTCCCTGATACTTGAATCCTCCCGCAACGCCAAGCCCCTCTTTCGTGTCGATGTAATATTGTAGTTGTGAATCAGAAAGCTGGGAGTCAAAATTTAAAAGGGTGATTTCATGCTCGATTTCGTGATTTATGACTTTCTGCCCGGAAATCTGACAAGCGTGAATGGCCGTGATGACCCTGATTCCGTTGAAGTGGTATCTATAGTGATTGAGCATTGCCCATTGTTCTTCTGGGGAACTTGGCTTCTCGAAGACTTTACCTCCGCATGAAACAATCGTGTCTGCAACTAACAAGACATAATCTTTCTCCTTTTCCAATTGGGATAGGATGCTGGGAATTTTGTGCTCCGCCGTTCTAGTCACATATTCCACGTCGGACATGTTTTCTTTCTTTGGAAAGATTCTCCTCGAACGAAGATGTCACAATAGTGAATTGTTTCACCCCAACATTTGAACTAAGAATCTCACTTCGGCGAGGAGACGAAGACCCTAGAACAAAAATGTACTTCTGAAGCTCTTCTAAGGTTTCTTTGGACCACATCTCTGGGAGCTGGTGATGTCTGGTTGAGTTAGCAAGCAATTGAGAGAGATCAAGTCAGGGACGTTACCCCGCGCCTTTCTTTATCTGTATATACCGAATCGCCTCGCAATCACGAGTCAAAAAATTGACATGCCACGATAGCAAAGAGAGGTAAACGTGTTTGGTAAAGTTACAGTGAAAATTTAGATCTGAATATTAAATGAGGGTCTTAGTGATACATGCAAATTTGGCCACAAATGTCTACGTGGTTTTGGCTCTGGCAGCAGCAATTGCCTTTTTCAAAAACACAGTTTTCAGATCTGAGGTCGCCAGCGCGTCATCTCCGGCCCCACCGTCAGTGACAGGTTCTGTTGGTTTGGACTTTATTTTCACCGATGTATCAGAAACAAGATGCTCCCTGACCGTCCCAACCAATTCACCGTACTCGTCGAATATTAGCTCCGTACCTAGCAATCGGCTCCATGAAGTCTTGTAAATCTGCCCGTCGATGGCGCTCAAATTACTAAACAACATACTCTCCGGGTCCGCGGCCGCATTGGTGTTATCAGAAATCTTGAAAAGAGGCGTCTCATGGTCTAGCTCCGTGAGCTGCAACTTAGCGGTTGGATTTATTAACACTTGCTCGATAAGGCCTTCTTTTTCCCGCCCATTTTCCCGATACAGATCGTCATAGAAGGATGGGGCCACAATTGGCACATCAATCGCGAGGTATAGATCCTATATCGTTAGTAACTGCCGGTCAAGCCAGAGCATCGGGGCGAACAAAAAGTCTTTGCGTGCACACTGAACCTGAAGGTGAGCGGCGAATCACATTATTTGCTGATGTAGGAGACCGTCTATTCGATTTGCTTACGTACCTCGTATTCCACTTCCTCGGCTGGATCTATTTTGGAGGGAGGCTCCTCCAGACCCGCGAGCCTAGCCGCTTCTTTTCTAGCCTTTATATCCTCATCCGAGCCCGCCTCGAATTTGACATCAAAGTTCCAGTTCATTTCTTCTCCATCGCTCAAGAAGTCAGTTCTTCCGTTTTCTTTGAGCACCCAAGATTTACCCTCCTTGACGTATTTATCAAGGGAGCAGGCACCCGCGCGAAGTTTTGTCTTTTCACCAGCAAATGTGATTTCTTCATTAACAGACTTGTGCTCTAAAAGGGACATTCCCAAGGAAATTTTGGTGGCGGCGTGCGTGATAATTAACAAGGTTGATACTTCGGGGTGTTGTTTCTCAAACTTGGGCAAGAATTCAGCCCAGAATCGCTGACATCTTTGGAAAATATCATCCAGGGTTTCTCCTTGATCAGATGGAATCACTCCGGCTCCTTTCCAAATAGCAGTATCAGCTATAACGTCGGGAAAGAATTCTCTGAGTTGATCATAGTTTGCCGGAATCGGAACCACCCCTCTATCAGTCTTAAACCACTCACCCACACCTCTGTCGATAGCAACTTTCAAATCAAGTGCACGCGCAGTTGGCTGAGATGTCTCCACACATCTGTAGAAAGGGGACAGTACAATAAATTGCGGCCTGTCGTCACCCGTGAGCTGACTTATGTGACGTGATAATTCTATGGCTTGGTCTACTCCGTGAGCTGCCAAGACTGGATCACTATCGATTCCTGTAGGATTTGGTGGATGTGGAGGTGGTAGCCAATTTGACCTGTAGCCGTGGCGAGCGATAAGGATGGTGCTGATCGTCATTTTCAGGAAGCGTGAAAAAAGAAAACAGTATACGGCACTCAATTGTCCAATATGCTATTATGAAGTCAGTAATCGCGGACCTGCCTGCGCACCGTGTGAAATCTGCGGTGATGAAAGCCAGAAAAATGCGACTAAGAATCAGAGGCCTGGGACAAGTAGTTATGGTCGCACACCGATTGAAGCTTTGTTTGCTTGATCAACGAACCAGTAAATATACACATTTATTTCGCTGAAAAAATCCACTAAACTAATTACGGCAGAAATTGAAAGTGATGTGGAGTTATTAATAATTTGCGAGTGCCGGGCATCAGTTTCAAGTAACTTGTGGCGCAACTTCGACCCATATGTAGTTCACTGATAGTCCAATAATAACTTGACTTGCCTTGATACATGGCCCAGTCGTGAAACAACCCCTGTGGAAAAAATTAACAAACCCACGTGTACGACTTTGCATTCCATTGCCTATCTACATCATATTCGATTCTGCACAAAGCAGAAATCGACTCTAGGACCAAAATTCCTTGTTATTGTTCTATTGTAAATGCTGCTGACCTCGCAATGCTTAAATCAAAAGCTCCAATGGGTTCTCAACAATCTTCTTCAATTCACGAATCCATTCACCACCCTTGGCGCCATCGATAGTTCTGTGGTCGAAAGTACCAGTGATCGTGATGAAGTCCTCAAAGACAAAACCTTGCTCGTTGACGGAGGATGGAATAGCCTTCTTCTCCACGGTACCGATGGCAACAATTGCAGATTGTGGTGGGTTGATGATAGATGTGAAAGCATTGACGGCATTGTTCATTCCCAAGTTAGAGATGCAAATAGTTCCACCCTGGTATTCCTCTGGAGACAACTTGTTGTCCTTGGCTTTTTTGCCCAAAGACTTCATTTCCTTGGAAATAGCAGCCAAACCCTTAGAGTGAGCGTTCTTGACAATAGGGGTGATCAATCCAGTTGGCGTGGCAACAGCGACGGAAACATCAACAACATTGTATTGTCTGATGATGCCCTCTTCGGCCATCCAAGCTGAGTTGGCCTCGGGGACTCTCAAAGAAGCCAAGGCAATAGATTTGATCAACAAGTCGTTCACAGACAACTTGTATCTGTCTTCGGAAGTGGAATTGAGAGATTGGCGCAATTTCAACAACTTGGAAACGTTGATGTGAGATTGGACAATGTAGGATGGCGACTGTTGAGTGGATTGCAACAATCTAGACGCAATGGTCTTTCTCATACCAGTGATTGGAATGTCTTCGAAAGTAGCGGCGCCTGGGGCAGCGGCAGCAGCAGCTGGAGCAGCCTCTGGGGCCTTGTAGTTCTCAACATCCTTGGCAACAATTCTGCCGTTTGGACCAGATCCCTTGATGTTCTTCAAGGCGATACCTTTGTCCAAAGCAATGGTCTTCGCCAAAGGCGAAGCGAAGATTCTGCCGGCTGGGGCCTTCGAGGCGGTCTTGGAAGAACCAGTGGAAGGCTTCTCGGAAGAGGCAGCCTGCTTGTCACCGGACTCCTCCTTCTTAGGCTCCTCCTCCTTTGGAGCAGCAGCTGGGGCGTCACCCTCGCCGGCGTCAGCAGCAGTGAAGCCGTCGAAAGCACCAACATCGGCCTTGTCTTCAACATAGACGGCGATGGGCTTTCCGACAGGAATGTCTTGGGCACCAGCATCGACCAAGATTTTGGCCAAGTAACCTTCTTCCTGGAACTCAAAGTCCATGGAGGCCTTGTCGGTTTCGATTTCGGCAATGGGCTCGCCGGGAGCCAACTCGTCACCGATCGACTTGGACCAAGAGGCGATACCACCTTGAGTCATGGTGGGCGACAAGGCAGGCATCTTGATCACCACGTGAGAAGGGAATTTACCCGACGAGTACAATCTTGCCATCTGTAAAGAGAAAGACGAGGCAAGGTATTGTCTCGAGTTTTGAGCAGCCATGGCACGCACGGAGACGGCGGCAGTGCGAGCAAACAAAGCAGACATGATTTTTTTGGTTGTGGAATAGAAAGATGGGTGTACCTGGAATGAAGAGATGGGGTCGCTTGTGTTGAGGTGTAGGTTGAGACGGGCCCGGCCGTACAGGATTTCCAACATCGCATGGTTGTCTTCCGGGCGTCGGGGATGAATGTCCGGCAAGGTGCAGACCCAGACTGCAAGGTGCGCGCGCATTGGTTAACAAACTATGTGAGGTCTAGTTATACTGGACCATTGGCTACAATAGATTCATTGTCTGAGATAACATTCAAGAGGTGTGTTTGATCGCAGAAAGACAAGAGTTTTGATATCCATACAATAGAGGTAGATAGTGATTGCAGTAAGTACGCACGGTTATACTCGGTGACTTGAGGTGAGGCGATAGTGGGTGTTGCGTAAATTGGGTGTGTTGCCCTCATTCCTGATTCTCATTTGGCGCCGATCGAGATATAATTGCAAGATCTGGTATTTCCTCTGATGATTATTTTTTCCCATTTCGCTTTAAAGTCTCGCCTTTATCGAAAGGCTCCTAACAACACGCGTCTCGAGGCGCAACGGCGTGGTTGCAAAATGTGCGCATTCCCGTATGTCCGAGCTCGCAGCCTAGTATCTACTTGAAGGCAAAGCAAATTGTACTTGTCCTTTTCACATAGTTTGATGTACCTAGTCCGCACAAATTATTTTATGAGCATCTTTTAATATCTTAAAATGATCAGCAGCTAATACACAGCAAACATATGCTGGGATATCGATACTGAATGTTGCCATCTAGCGTAGCTAATATTTGTAGCTCAGACATGTTGTAAATACTCCTGAGATGCATGAAAAGCCTATTCTTACCAAAACCGCATTTCATTCCAGTGCAAGATGCTATGTAAGTGTTTTGCAAAAGAAAATTCAGAGGAGAACCTCTTGCCCGTAGAACAGAGCATCTATAAGACTCGCCTTTGGAGCAGTGAACATCTGTCCTATATCTTTGTAGCCCTTTTCCTTGACACACTCAGCTTCATAAATCACTGGAGCGCCGCCCTGCTTCAACAAACTGTCTTTCGCCGTTTGCCACAGGAATCTGACGAGTCCATGACACCACCCAAACACTTTGTCGACACCAGAATTGAGCCATTTGCTAGTGTTGGGGTCTGATGGATACCCAGATCCGACTTTTTGACCCTCGAGCGAATCGTGATTTTCATTGAACCACTGTAGATTCAAATCTCTTGTAACCTTTGCCACGACCGATGCAGTACTCACAATCGGGTAGATACTGTCAGCTTTTTTTGTTACGGTGATATCTATCCCAGGAAAGTGCCTTTGCAATTTGGCCTGATAAGTCGCTGGTGGACCAACAGTATCCACAAAAATCTTACTTACTGAGACGCCTAACTTCAAAACATCTCTGATTAGCTGAATCGTAGTGTCGTGAGCCTGTTCGTTCAAGTTATATGAGCCAGCACCCAACACACTACGAAGCATGCCGTTGGAAATGTCTTTTGCGGTCATAGTGCATGTCGCCCACCCAACATTTTGATACAATTCATGTTCCGTGTCGTGAAGTAACTTGAACAAATCCGTTCTCACGTTCTCCTTCAATATCTTTGAGTCTGCAAAGCCATACTGACTTTTCAAGTCTTTTTGATATGACTCCAAGCAATAAGAAATCCCGTACACCATTGGTCCCACAACAGGACCTCTCCCAGCCTCGTCCACGCCTAAAACAATACTCTCGTTTGGATTTTCTGAAATGAGTTTAGGGATGGCGGTGTGATATGTGGTGCTGTCGAATGCCAATTTGTCCTCAATCGAAGTCACCGTGACCGGATACCATTTCTTGGCCGAGGGAGAAATGTCAGTTTCAGTGTCACAGTCAGTATTCGAAATTTCCACAGACGGCTCTGTATGAGCATCAACGGCTTTTAATTTTCTTCGCTTTACGGTATCTGTCATATTCGGACGTTTCGTACGTATAGATAAAAATAAGAGCGCGACAATAGCTTGAAATTTGTACTGTTGACGCGCAGACGCGTCATATCTGAACCTTAATATAGGTTTATGCGCATTGGTTTCGTGCTAGACTTAGTTTCGAAGTTCTAACTAGAATTATTACATAACATGACTCGAATCTAGGGCCACCTTGATAAAAACTCTCTCATTCCAGATAAACTCTTGCTCGTCGTTCGAGTTGCTGGTCCCTGCCTTGTCAATAGTAGAAAGGTCTTTTACTTCCACTCAAAGTGTATCTCATCAAACTTAGCCCTCTAAATACTTTTTGGTGGTCTCGTATGTCAAAAATGTTATACACGTCGAGGGAAGAACCCGAAGAATATTTGTAGAAAGTCCCCTGTAAAAGCCTTTGAGACTTTTTTCCGAAGATAAGATTTTTCGAGTGACGTCTATAATACCTCGCTTCTCTTTATTGGGGTTGTAGCTCTGTATTCTGGACCTCACCACTTGCGTGGGATATAGTAGCGACATGCTTGTGACTTTCGAAAATATGGAAGCAAAGATATACTGTGAAGTGGAAAGATTATCAGTCGACAGATATTCCATGAGGTAATCTTTTGTGTGGTCATAAAATGTGAACTGAAGACTAGCTTGCAAAACCAGAAACAAGCTCGGAATAGTCCCTCTCCAAAGTGTTAGAAAGCCTTCATTTTTAATGACTTGCCTCATACCATCTGCCATAGACCGATATGAATGCTCTTGGTGGCGAGACGAGCTTAGAATTCGGGTCTTGATAAGCCATAGCGGGTTGGTAATGACAGCCAGAGTAGCACCAGCCAATGAGGAAGCACCAAAGTATGACACAGTCCCATCATCAGCGGCCAAAAGCTTTTTGAACTCCGCGTATAGTGTGAAATAGAGACTCCAAGCAGACACATTGCCAAACAAATTGGGACCGACCCCACGGTAATATTGTTGACCTAGGAAAATCCAAAAAGGTTTCGTTCCTTTTTGAGCAGCGTAGGCCTTTGAGGCGTCTAGTCGGATTTGATGAACCACGGAGCGCAAGAGTTCAAAGGGCTGCGACGCCGGTTGAGTTGATAGCTGGAGACGCACTTTTAGTAGATCTAAGGGCTGTGTTATGACGGTATTCGAAAACCCAGCAAGTAGCCCGGATGCAACTTCTATTTGCCTGGGCGTCCATGCAGAAACGCTCATTGCACTTTGCTTAGGCTGGTTGAAGTTGACCTTGCGCTCGGGTTGATGGGCAGAGGTATAAAGATGTGAACGAATGTGGGGATCAATAGTCGCGGGCGACATAAGGTTGGCCGCATCAAAGAATAGAAGGTGTCTGGAATCCGAACTTTTCTTGGACCTCCACAAAAGAGGCTCAGCTTCTGTTATCTCAAAGAAGACGCTCTCGGGTTGACGGCTAAATGTTTTGCATGGTCTGATTCCTAAGGCTACGATGTATTTTGGTTCGACTTCCAGATGTAGTTTTTAAGTAGGCTCGTTCCCATATACCTAAGATGAGCACGAGATTCTGTCAACGTACTACAGTTCTCAACAGTGACAAATGCTTGTGGAGGTTTATTAATATATACAGAGGTTTAGGCAGATGGGAATGGGCTCAACAAGTTGAACAAAGAAGGCTTGCTAGGAGTAGACTTCCATCCCAAGTACAAGATGAACGGAATGAAGCCATAGTGTGCCACGGTTCTGGAGTAGTTCAACACCTTCAAAATCCTTTCCTTGGATTCGTCCGACAACGTGAGTTGGTATGTGGTAGCCATGATTTTGGATGAGTTAATTTGCTGAATGTAGACGACGGTTGATGCCGGCCGATATTTTTTTCCTACTCGATTGTTGCGACAAGCACTGGTGTCCGGGTCTCAGCGTGCGCGGTTGGTCAATGCGCCCTCTTGACCTGCGACATTGTGAAGAAGTCTTGAAGGACACGTAATTTAGAACCCCGGCCCCCGGCGCAAAATTAGCTCTAAAATAAAAAAGAGCCCCTTGGCGGAATAGAAAATCACCAATTGTTCAATGCGGCTTCTTTATAGAGAAAGTCCACGGACTCTAGCCTTGCAGTCGTCGTCGCATAGCCTCACATTTAGCCAGATCACCGCACCATCCGGGTCAAAGACCGAGAATCCGAAGGTGGAAGTACACTTACAGCCAAACAACGAGGTATGTCTTGAAACTGGATTCAGGAATTTATTCAATCGCGATGTATTTGGATGTTTGGGGCTCATAAATGTGCATGGCCAAATTTTTTTGGCTCTTATAACCGGCGCTTCGATAAACGTGGCCCGTCCACTTCCTTACGAATCTGTAGATAAGATTCACGGCGTTGACTTTTTTTCACTTTCTACAGATGAATGGGACTTCGTCGAGCTAGATACCAATGGAATGCCAATTCCTGCTTCTGCCGATTCGGACGAGTATGAACTGTCAGCAGCTCGCGTCGCACACCCGTGCTTCGACTTCAAGAAGTTGCTCTCGAGCGGACTGTTCTACTACTCTAATGATTTTGATTTGACTTCCTTATTGCAGGCAAGAGGAGTGGACCAAGAAAAGCTTACCAGAGAGACTGACTTTGCCGTCGACTCCGCTGAGCGCTCAACCATCAATGTCCAGCATTACCAGGAGCAGTACATGTGGAACAGCTTTTTGATGAAAGAGCTCATCCGCTTTAGAGCCAATTTGGAAGACCTTGCTGCAGACATCTTGAATGAAAATAGGTTTCTCACTACAGTCATCCGGGGATTCGCCAAAACAGTGCGTCTCAGTGGTTCACGTGCGGACACCATATCGATCATTTCGAAGCAATCTTGGAAAAGGGCGGGCACCAGGTTCAATGCCAGAGGCATTGACGACGATGGAAATGTGGCCAATTTCGTCGAAACGGAATTCATTTATAACCACGCGTCTGCTAATCAGGTCTTTTCATTTACTCAGATACGTGGCTCCGTCCCCGCGTTTTGGGAACAGGACTCAACGCTTATAAACCCCAAAATCACGATCACTAGGTCTCGAGAAGCAACACAACCCAGCTTCGACAAGCATTTCCTGGAGATATGTGATAAGTACGGCGACTGTCACATAGTGAATCTTCTTTCTAAGAGTAAAGCTCCAGAGGTTGCTATTTCCCGTCGTTATACTGAACTCTTGAACTTTTCAAATCACAAGGAAGCCCTCATTTACAGTCATTTTGATTTTCATGCAGAAACAAAACCTTCAAATGGCGGTTTTGCTGGGGCTACCAAGATTTTATCCATGCTTCGAAACTCGTTGGAGAGTTTTGGGTGGTATGACTACGATACTCAAGAAGCCGAAGTCGTGATGAGGCAAAGTGGTGTTTTTCGAGTCAACTGCCTTGATTGTTTGGATCGTACAAACCTTATAGAGCAGGTGATCTGTCAGACAGTCGTGGAACATATTGCCCACAACCAAAGCTTAGAAAGGTCCACTCGCGATAGAATTAGATCCGAGGAATTTGTTTCCAAGCACAATGACTTGTGGGCCGATAACGGAGACGCTATTTCGCAAATCTATACCGGCACCAATGCACTCAAATCCTCATTCACCCGTTCTGGAAAAATGAATCTTGCAGGCGCGCTTTCTGACGTCACGAAGTCCGTTTCAAGAATGTATCAAAATACATTTGTGGACTCTAAGAAGCAGACCATAATAGATACATTGCTCGGGAAAGATGGCCGCTTGTCAATTCCAGTCCAGATATTCGACCCAATCAGTGATTATGTCACTGAGAGACTCTCTAATAGTGAAAATGTATTTACGACTCACGATCGCATCACAATGTTCACAGGGTCGTATAACGTCAACGCTGCGACGCCACGGGTTTCCGAGGAGCTCTCGAAATGGATATTCCCACCAGAGAATGAGTCGTCGAATCTGCCAGATATATTTGCCCTCGGCTTACAAGAAATAATCGAGCTAAATGCCGGCTCAATCCTTGCAGCGGACAACAGCAGACCCTCCCAGTGGGCCAAGGTTTTACAGCAAATTCTCAACTCGGGCAGTGAAGAATTTTTACTTCTAAGGACTGAGAGTATTGCCTCGATGTGCCTCTTTTTTTTCGTCAAAAAATGCAAAATCTCCCTGGTTACCCAGGTTTCAGGGTCCTCAAAGAAAACCGGAATGGGAGGTATTGCTGCTAATAAAGGAGCGTGTGCCGTTCGCTTTGAATACGGCGCAACAACATTTGCTCTAGTCACATCTCACTTTGCTGCGGGTGTCAATGCGACAATCGAAAGACACAATGACTACGCGGCAGTCATGCTGGGGCTTTCCTTCACACGAAATTACAAAATAGCTGACCATGACCATATTGTATGGTTTGGGGACTTGAACTATCGTCTTAATCTCCCCAATGACAGGTGCAGGCAATTGCTAAATAGCGGAGCATTCGATGAAATGCAACAGGTTGATCAGCTCAATCTCGAGAAAAATGAGCGGGGAGGTCCGTTCTCGCAATTCAAAGAGAGTCGCATTTTGTTTTATCCAACCTACAAGTTTGACAGGGGCACCTCAAATTACGACACTTCCGAAAAGCAACGCGTACCGTCCTGGACTGATAGAATATTGTACAAGAGCAAAAGAGGACTGGAATTACGACCACTCAATTATAACTCCGTTATGGATGTATTTATGAGCGATCACAAGCCAGTCTATTCTACATTCTCGTGTCCTGTGAAGCTCGTGGACGATAAAAAGAAGAACGAATTGGCTATGACATACTATCAAGCTTACAAGAGTGAGAGAGGCAACGCATCTGGAATGATAAGTAACAAAAACCCCAATAAGTCAACATTCAAAACTGAAACAATGTCTGAACTCAACTTGCTAGACTTTGATGACTCTCCGCCGGCTCTTCCGGTGAGGTCACAGAATATAGTAAGCTCCATTCCAAGAAGGGTCCCTCCACCTCCACCTGCAAGTCGCCGAGTTGCGCAGACCGCCAATCCGGATAAGCCCGAGACTGCAGCCTCTCAAGCGAAGGAAATAGGGAGCAAAACGACCCAAAGCAGTCTCGGTGTTTCAAGTGTCGGCCTGAGCAGAATTTCCTCCCCTGCTGTGCCCATCCGACTGGTTCCAGCTCATTTTGGGAGTATCGCATTCGATAGCACACCTCTCTCACCGAGCAATTCCCTCACACCCAGGACTTTGTCGCCTGTCAAGGATGCCAAAGCCGCTGCCATAAAGCCGATTAAACCAAATAAACCTGGCTCTTTGTCTTCGGCGAAGCTTGGTGAGGAGAGCCCAACTAACGCCAACGTCGAACAGGTGGCTGTGGCTGCACAGAATGGCAGCGAACCGAGAGCGGCTCCGCCACCGCCGCCTCCAGTGAGAGCCACATCGAGCGTAGCAATGTCTGATTGGAAACCCTTGGTACCCCAATGAAAAGCAGCACGCTCGCTCACTCTGTTGCAGCCATTCACTTAGACAATTTTATGCTCTTCCCAGTGCATATATAAATTTCCCTCAATCCGCTCATTTAGCTTTTGCTAGTATTAGATATATATATAAGCGTCCACTTTGGACACATGAAAAGAATCCCCTTCTCTGAAGATTGCTTCAAGCTAAGAAAGCCACCAGATTTGAGTGAATTCCAGAATTTGGTGGTCCTCTCTTGCATGCAACGAGCCATTTTCGCGCGAGAGCTAAGTTCACCGCGAGCACGTAAGAAGCAGACATACAACAAGATCCTACTTTCAACGAATGTCAAAACGCATCAAAAACATATCTGTGTCTTTGCCAATTGTATATGGTAATAGCGCCAAAAAGCTCGCGCCTGAAAAAAGAACCGAAAGGACGCCGGTCGACCATACTCATGAGTGGACGGTCTTTCTAAAACCAGCGTTAAACAACATTGATCTAACTCCGTTAATCAAGAAAGTGACTTTCAAACTCCATGAGACATATGAGAATAGTGTAAGGTCCGTCGAGTCGCCGCCGTACCAAGTGACTGAGACGGGCTGGGGAGAGTTCGAGATCGTAATAAAAATACACTTTCATTCTGGAGCCGAATTGGGAATTAGCGAAAAGAATTTTCAAATCTTCCATGCCTTGAAGCTTCATCCGTACAACCCACAAGCGCCGCAACGTGATAACGGCGAAGTCCATTCCGTCTTGTTTGATGAGCTAGTATTTCAAGAGCCAACGGAGGCAGCGTTCGAGATCTTGACCAATAAGCCTCTGAACTTATTGCCCTACAAATACAGTCATCCAGACAAGAAAGATCAGGAATATTTACGTACCAACGAGATTGACGAGCTTGCAAGGCTCGAGACATACATAGCAAAGGTAAGGGACGAAGTTGAAAAGCAACGAGACGAATACAAAGAATTAGAGCAGCAAAAAATTGCCCTACTACAAGAATGAGCGATGGAAACATAGACTGCTATAGAGCTGAAATTTCATTTTGCGGTGCCGACTGGAAATTTTCATAAAGCGCATACTCTTCGACAAGCCCAAAAAGCTGCGGCATACGAAGCCCAAACTTTTGGTATGCGCCATAACAGTGATCTAACTTAAGCGGAACCTGGTACCGTATGGTCATGGTCTGATCAAGTATCATCATGTAATTTAGAGGGTATATTCCTCCGCCCAAAGGGTCCAATAAGTTCAATTCTCGAGCTATGGATTTACATTGCGCCGAATCCAGGAACATGATGGAAGACGTGGCTTCTAGATCTGAATGATCAATATTCAGGGAAATGAAAATAGTGCTTGTGCCGGGATACTGAAACATCATGCCATGAATTATATCGATTTGCTCTTTACCTTGAGCGTCCAAAAAATATATAAAGAGAAACTGATGCAATGATATCTGGTCTAAGTCCATGTAGGCAACCGAGCCTGAACTTTCGTCCTTGATCGATTGGAGTATCTTGCAAGCTTTATCGCCAACGTAGGGCGCATCAAAAGACATGTAAGATGAAGGTGGTTTGTGTGTGTGATTGGGGTGTCCCCTTTTTAGTTTGGCGTCATTCATGATGTCCATTTCGTTGCAGAAGGAATTTATTTTGCGTTTCATGCTGTTTGAAAGGTAAAGAGACTAGGGGTAAATTGAGGGGTAAGAGAAATACTGACGTTCGAAATATGCATTGTGAAAGCTGGAGGAATCTCGCATGTGTTGCAAAGTCATCGTGCGAATCATTAGCCCTGAATCTCCAAATCACAATGCCTCAAAATCCCAACAGTGTGGACCAGTTTCTGGTCATTTATACTTCATCCGAAGCTTCCCATTGTTCAACATTGACGACTATTCTTGTCGTAGATAGTCACAACACAAAACTTAATACACTAAGAAGCGATGACCTGTTGAGCTATTCGTAAACGCACGTGATGAAGTGCGTCAAACTTTTTGCGGGGAACGCGCGACTGTCAGTAAACGGCGTGAATAACGATCATTGTATGTATCGACACCCCCAGCTAATTTTTTGTGATTATGATCATACTGTAGTTTGACTGTCGCGTTGTTCCTTACGAGGCGATGAAAAAAATTAGCTAGAATCTCAGACATATTTGCGGGAATAAACAAATACGATGGCCTGTATTGCAATATTTAGACTTTGATTCTCACGTTTTGAGTACCCAAGTTCGCAGGGCTCTGCAGTACCGCTCAGACTTCACATGACCAGGGCGTTTCCAAGAACCCTTTTTCTTTCTTTCAATGTGTATATATTTATTTGAGATCGTGGCGCAGCCGATTACTTCACCGCCATATATATCGGATTCACGGTCTTACGGACAACTATTTACGGGCGACTATGAGTTTCTGTATGCGGTCCATGAACATCTGTAGACTAGTATCGTCAGTCATGACATCTGACTGGCTCCCCAGCTGTGTGAACATATGGCCGGGATTTGATGCATAGCTCGTTGAGGGATTTAACTTCGCCATGAGAAATCGTGCTTGAGATCCACCCTCGTCACAGTCAATGAACCGCGGAAGCGGAAATCTGTCGACAAGTAACTCCATTGCCTCCTTCTTTGGAGCTTCTAAAAATTCTTTAAAATGTTCGTATCCCTCCATATTGTGATAATTTGCCGATCTCCACTGAGCCACAGTTGAGCCATGGTAGATCAAAATTTGGAAAAAGGTGTCCAAGAGCAAAATCTTTGAGGAGCCAAGAGACATCGAGTCTAAAAGGACAGCCTCAGGCTCTGTGATTGGGTCACCGTTCTCGTCGGGAGCTCCAAAGCTATCCACATCGTAAGAGAGAAGGGATGGCTGTATCATGATCAACGAGTTCGTGACATCTTCATGCATGAGGGTGTGTCGAACGAAGCTCGTTTCGTCAGGAGAGTTGTTAAAAACTCTTATGAATTGAGACCGCCGTAAGTGATACATGAACTGAGGCAACATGGCATAACTATTAGACAATCGGAACAGCGCGAGATCGCCTTTCCTATATTGCGAAAATCGTCCACAGTATTCCACGAGCAATTTATCAAGATGCTTAGTGAGATCAGATTGGTCGTATGATGAGGTTTTCGCGCTCATACCATCGGATTGGAGTTTTTCTATGGCACTACGGGCGATAGCCACAAGAGCTGCTTCTTGATCGAACCCAAGCTCTAGGCTCTGAGAGTCAGAGTCTGCAATTACAGCTAGTGGGATAGTCGTGACACGCAATCTGAGTTCTCCGCTTGGATGCTGGTAATGAAACGAGAACTGTATGAAAGCATGCCCAACCTGTGCTGAGTCTAGTTTTTCGAAAAATATGCAGTAAGTCGACTGAGGGTTCACCGAAGACAACTTCCATGCATTTGTATTTCCCTCACCGACGGATTGTGAAGATATACAAGCTTCGACAAACTTGTCTTTGCGTGCTGGTAAACCTGCCGCGTTACCCACCAATCCCTGAATTTGAAGATCGGAGGTGGTGCTGCATTCCAAAGTTGAATTGAACGCCATTTCTAGATGCCCGTCTGGGTCTTCATTCTGCTTCTGGAAAAATTTGATGATGCTCTGCCGGAACATTGAAGTTGTGAAGGAATCGCACATAACGACCAACCCTCCGGTGCTGGCGCAAATCCGCTCCATCTCATAAAGACCAACTTGATCGTACGATCCAGCGAATATATTGCATCCGAGTCCGATAGAGATTAAAATTTGGGCAACCTTTTCATAAAGCGCTTTTGCTTGTTTGTAAAGCAGATTGTCAACACGGGCCACTCCATTCTGTATGCTTGGCAATGTAGCTTTGGCTTTTTCAATGTCGCGATGGCATCTCATGGGCTCCTTAAGCGGAAGACCAACTATCTTGCCTGGACCTTCAGTAGCTGCACCCCCGATAAAGCACATGATTTGGCCCCCAGCAGAGGCTTGCTTGCCCAATACGGCTTGTAGGGCCAATGCAGAGACATTGAGTGCACATCCTGTCGCTCTAGCTGCACGTTCCCTCCTTGAAATATGTGGAAATGTATTGTTTGCGAGATTTTCGATAATCGCAGCGAGATTGTACTCGGCGATATCAATCTTTTGAAGAACTTTTTGACCCAATTGGCTAATAGCGCCGTTAGCAGATACCAATGGAGCGGATATGCCAAGGATCTTCTGCACATCTTCCAAGTTATATTCTTTGGTTCCATTGAATACAAAGCTGGTACTCGGCTCCGAAAGATCGTGTAATTGGACATGCTTTCCAAAACTCAAAAACCCCACCAAAGAATCCGACGGTAAGAGAGACAACGACAAGCTCAACGACTCGCGTAGTGCCACATATGCGTCAGCAACATCTTCGCCTTCAAAACAAGTATCTACAATGTAGAAAAAAATCGGCGCAATCTTCGCACGTCGTCCTGTGATATACTCGACCGTGGAGTGATTAGGACTGAGTGCGAGTGGAATTTCACCCGAACGGCTTGCGAATCTATTCCCAAATTTGCAAAATTGGCAATACCATATATCGCCGGCTTGTTGATTGATTGTGACGTAGGGATTCAAGAATGCTTTACACTGACGGCACCTTTGCATGTGCGATTCATCCAAACATTGAACCGCGCTCTTGTTGTTCATTGGCGTATAAAGAGTGGCCAACGGAGCTATGTTCCGATGGTGCTGAAGCTTGGATTTCGGAACATTGTTCCATGTGACGCGAACGCCATTTTTGTCTTCAAGCTCCTCAAAACTCATAGTGGCGACCAGTATTCGTGCACCGGAGTATATCAATCAGAGCCTCTATGAACGAAAGGTGACGACGCCTCAGCTCATGCGAGCGCGAACTCGCGTTGTGCCGCAACGTCGCGTCATTGCCGAAGAATGTAGATTGATTGTCTCCAGTATTGTGTATACAATTCCTGGACCTAAAAACACTTTAAAAGCTTTTTTGGCCCATAAACGTTTCAGATCGAGTTCAATACATTTTCTGTGACCAATGATTCGTATTCAATTTCTAACAAAAACAAGTTCGGTAACTAGATGTTTCGCACCTCCAATTCTTCGCAGTCGAATTTGCAAGACATATGCTCATCCAAGATTTATAATCGCATCCTACTGTCTGACCACATCACGAAGTGTACCGAATGTGAGAACGTCCTCTATACGCAGAGCCCCACAAAACAACATGCTTAATCTGTCAATACCGCAACCCCAACCCCCTGTCGGTGGAAGGCCATATTCCATCAGCTTTACGTAGTTCCAGTCAGGTACTAGAGATTCGTCGTCCTTGTAGTCAAGTTTGTTGCGCTGCTGCAGAACAAACTTATCACATTGCGCAAACGGAGAGTTCTCTTCCTCGTAGGAGTTGACAAACTCTTTCCCATTGATGAACATTTCGAATCGTAAAGATACTTCGTACTTCCGTCCTCCGCTATAGCTCATTGTGGTAGACTTGGCCAACGGCGACATGATCGAAGGTTGATTGTAAATGAAGAGAGGAGTGTTGACACTTTTCTTGCTAATGGATTCCAAGAATTTGCCCGATAAATTATCCAACAAATTGGAGGGGCTCCTTTGAGACGGAAGCGGTAACCCTATCTCCGCATAGTACTTAATCAAAGATTCAGTGTTGAGCAAATGGGGCAATTTGACTCCCGTTTGCTCCTCGATACCTGGTATAAACTCGACTTTGTCAAAATTCTGGTTAGACAAGGCCGAAAGATTGGGAAGCGTTTCTTTGAGTAGAGCTATGGCATCCTGTTTTTGCTCTAATTCTTTGTAAACATGCGCAAATAAACTTTCTGTGATTTTCATGAGCTGAGGTAAACTCGTGAAGGTGCGATAGAACTCACATGTCAGAAATTCTGGATTGTGAGTCGCATCGATGCCCTCGTTCCTAAAGCTTGAGCCTATTTCAAATACCTTGTCAAAGCCACTGATGATGAGCCTTTTGAGCCATAGCTCGGGCGCGACTCGGAGTTGTAGATTTTCTTCCTGAAGCGATTTGGAGGCGGTGTGAAAGGGCTCGGCATTCGCGCCTGTGCCTGCTCCGGAGAGTATCGGAGTTTGCACTTCTGTGTAATTATGATTCAAGAAAAAGCTTCGGATGGCTTGTATTACAGCGGACTTCACGTAGATCATTTGCTTCAGTCTTTCATCAACGAGATAATTCATGACTCGATTGCTGTTTATCAAGCTTCTGTCACTTATCTTGTCAGGCAATGTTACAGAGTTGAGGCAGGGGCTGGCCAACCTGATCGGATTTGTGGTTCGCAAAGTCAACTCGCCAACATTCGTCCGATACACGCTGCCAACACAGGATATATGGTCACCTTTTCGTATGAAAGCATGAAGGTCAGCAAATGCCTCCTTTGTCAACCCGAGCAGCTTGTTCGAGGCATACACCTGAACCTTGGATTCATCCTGGACTAGATCCAAGAATATGAGCCCTTTTCCAGCTTTTCTTATCGATTGTATTTTGCCCTCGAGTTGGATTGGGTGAGGAGATGACGTGCTGTCGTCTTTTGGTGACGAGATGTTTTGGTATTTTGCAACAAATTCCGGAATTCGAAGTACACTTGCTTGACTGCGAAGCTCGTGGATCGTTGGATAGTAAAACTGAGGCTCCCGGCTTATGACGGCTTTCCTATCTGCATAGCTCAAGGCTATTTTTGTTGAATATGGCCTCAGGCATAACCTCCGTGGCCAAATTGTCAATCCGTGCGCATAAGACATGAAAGACTTTCAGGGAAAGATCAGTTTGCCAGAGGTTCGATGTTTGCGTCTCTTCCTCAAAGCTTTACGTGCTGCAGGATAATTCTGTTCGCAATTTTAGCCCATCCAAGCACTCCAGATCCGGCGGAATGCTGAAAGCTAGAGAAATGGCTTCGATCCCAAGTCACAAGCTATAGTCATGATGAATTTTTGAAAAATTTCATGGATGAATACTCGAAAATTTCTGTAAAGCTCACCCAAAATTATATGAGGGATTTCTGAGGAGCGTCATATTAATACGCTCGCGAGACTGGTATTCATTGAGTGTTCTTTTTTCTCTCTTATACTTTTTTTTTTCTTCTGAATCACAGTTCTGGCAAGACACTAGATACAGTGATCTCATCTTAAAATAAACCTTTAGAGTTCTACTTCAGGGCCGTACTGTAAGTGACTATTTTTGAGGGCAGACAGTACCATCACAAAAATTAGGCTGTCTAGACCGCGGCGAGACAACCGAACGAAAAATGAAACTATTTCGTGAGAACCGCGGATTGCAGAAAATTGAGAGTTCCACAGTTGAGTTTCAACATACCACGTGTACATTTCGACGCTGATAAGATGATGAAGCAAACATTACGTCATGTCGCTTCTGCTATTGCCTCGACTTCTTCTTTGTAAGAAAGACTACTAAATATCCCGCAAATGCTTGATATGTACAAGTTTTTTTTCATTGTTGAAGCTGCTTGTTTCCCCTGTCAAGGCGCATTGTAGGACGCATTGTTAGAAGCGAGTTCACTTGGTCTCGCGAGCCAGCTGGGCCCACGTATTTGTGCCTGATCCTACACTTGCCCGCGGTCTGAGGTCCAGCCGAGCTGTCTTTGATCTGCTAGAATTGACACACGATGGCCCACAAAAGCACAAAATAAAAAGCCAAACAGATATTGTATTTCTGATCGATGTTGTTGGAGCTTCTCGATAGACCTTTTTGTCTTGCCGTTTAATCAAAAGATAGAAAAAAGAGCCATCTCTCAAATTTTACATCGGACACACCGCATTGTTCCAGCTTCTTTCAATGCGCTATTGTGTAGGCTCTCGGTGTTGTGCATTAGCCGCGACCTCACATGTACGCCTCCACTCGACAACTTAGGCGCGGCCTACTGAACTTTAATCTTGTACATCTTAAAACTTTCGAAGTTGCTTCGCAGAAATATATTCCGTCGTTTGAAACCCCTCTTTCATCAAGATCAAGTTTACTTTGGTTGCAGACTATTTATTGCGAACGAGTCGATCCCCAAAAAGGATTCCACCGTTCATTCTCTGCGGAAACTACCACGCTGGCTTGTGTCGCGTGTCCCACCTGTTCAGGAATAACAGGCCATTTTCTGCAAAACGTGACCTATCATGAGAAAAATATGGACAAAAAGTTCCAAAAGGCGCTCGATGTCTGCAGCCTTGAGACTGACCAATGAGGATGACTCAAATTCAATGGCTGAGACTGTCGAGCTGGAGCCCTCAACACACGTGAGGACCTTGATAGAGCCAGGGTACGACGTCAATCTTGTCAAGCATGCTTGGTTGAACGGTGTATTGAACGCATCACCAATGCAAGATTTTAATGAGTCTTCCCTTCGTCTCTTTCGGGTCGAATTGCGTGGCTCGCACTTATACATATACCGCCCTCCACTGCTGTTGAACGTGCGCCTGTTCAAGCTAGATCCCGATATATCACGTTCAAATGAGGGTGATACGCCTGAAATGGATGTTATCACCCTCTCTTTGTCGGAGCAACACACGCTGGCAAAAGCCGAAACTCGCTCGGTTGGAGTCTCCACAGCTGCCACATCAACCACTGCCTCTGCTTCCACGAGCGAGCTTGCGCCGCTGAAGAACAGTGAAACTCTACTGCTTGTCTCGGAAAAAGTGATCAATTTTGCTCCGCTGTCCGATAATGGCCAGCCAATTCCTGAGCTAGAGAATGTATCGTATAATCTGCCTATAGCGCCTCATCCACAATTGATATACGACGCTTCATCCGGGTCTTTCAGTTCTACATCACCTCTTGAAGCATTGGTCCACTTCTTTTTATTTGCGGATAATTCGACGCAAGAAAAATCGGTCCGTCAGCTCAAATTGATCTTCCCTCTTCTTCCCAAATTCGATGAGGTCTTAAGACTCATTCACACATTCTTGCATGCTGTTTTGAATGGTAAGTTTGCGAACTTTGAACCCACGCCTGAGTTGCTAAAGCGTGTTGTGTCTTTAATACAACACATCGATGAGAATTTTAGTGGGTTTTTATTGAAATCTAATATTGCACCATACATACCCAAAATATTGGAACTTATGAATGACAACGGTCAGGTGAGTCTTATGGAAGGAATCACCCAGTTGCAAGAGTCGATCATTCTCAAGCAACAAGCTCTTCTTGGCCTCATGGAAAGTGCGGATGCGATAAACAAATCTTCTTTAACGGCCGAGGGGATCTTCGAGGCATTGAATTCAGAGACATTCATGAACAAGGTGAATCTCCTTGATCTCGTGGCTGTCGTGGGCGAAATTGACTTGATGTTTTTTCGAAGCTGGAATTCGAGCTTAGACAAGTCGTTATTGCTTTTCGCGTCAATTTGTGAGGATAGTCCCGGTGACCATTTTTACAAGAAGAATCCCTTGATTTTTGATAACGAAATCCATCTTCACTATTTGTCACGACTCTTTGTTCATCATATGTTCATTGAAAATATGCACTCTTCGCACGAAAAGCTCGCTCGAGTTCTCGAGAGGTGGATTGATCTAGGTTGCCTTTTGGATAAATCTGGTAATATGTCATCATGGTTGGGCATCTCCTCCATAATTCTATCCCAGCCAGTACTCCGATTGACTGCCGTTTGGGCACATGTAGGAGAAGACTACGTCAACTTACTTAAGAAAGATTGGTCTCCCATTTTGTTCGAGCTCGATAGAAGGCACTTGTCTAACACTAGCGGTGTTACGCTCTCAGAAAACATTTCAAGGTCTTCAGGCAAATGCGACTCGGTTTTAGGAAGCAAGGAATCATATCATATAATGGCTCCTCGGGGCTTGGGGAAAATCTATCCAAAGGAAAGAGTGATTCCCTATTTCGGTGATCTATTTATCGACAATACAAAGCAGACAAGCATTGTTGAGCTCGAGACTTTGTGGAAGAAAATAACATATTCATTTGAGAGGTGGAATGAATATCTCGAGAACCTCACCAATTCGCCAGAAATAATTTCGTATAATCAAGACGTTTTGAGACGATACGACTCAATGGGATTTATATTTTCCAATGAGAGTTTAAACCAGGTGCTTTATCTTGGTTTGAAGAAGGAGGAAAAAAAGACACCGTCTTCAATGCTGACAGACTCGGTGACTCAGACAAGAGACGTGGTGGATGGACAGAGACAAACTCAAAACGATTTACGGGCTAAGCTTCTCCACTTGCTTGAGCTCAATTGCGAGTCCATCAGTATTCACACCGTCATGGAGCATTCCTTGCATCTTGAACCGAGCATGAAAGAAGGCTATTTGAGGCAACTTGATAATGATGGCTTTAATGTAACTTCCACGACGAGTCTGAAAGAAACTTTAAGTTCATTCACGGCTGCATCCGGTCGGTCATCATCAACAGCTGATACAGTTGAGCCACTCAGTTCACAACGGCTCGGTCCCAGAAGCGAGACTATGTCCGAAAAGCCATTGCCCACACTCAACCTTGAGTATTACAAAATAAATTTGGCAAAATATGATGAGCTCGCGCCCCAAAATCATAGCGACTCACTGCGAAATCATGAGCCTGAAGATCTTGTCATCGACAATGATTTGGTACTCCGTATCGACGATTTCACCACGGATTATGAAAGCAACATAATACCAGTAACTTCAGCTTCGCCAGCCTTGGGAACTAGTCGTCAACAAAGCGATGATGGGGGTCTCGGGATAGATGTGGACGACATCATGAATTCTGAAAAATTTAATAATTTTTCATTGCCTACTGAAAGCGAGAGTGCAGAAGGTAATCATGCGAACAAAAAGCGCCATAGCTTTGGGCTTGTGTCTCGACAGTCCAGCCGAATTTCGAATCATTCGGTGGAGAGATATATTCCACGCTTTGCAACGATGGACAAATTGATTGATTTGCTTTTGATTGACTCCAAATATTTCGACAAAGCCCATCTTATCGATCTCAATGAATACAGGCTTGTTTTCATGTTAAATTACAGCTCTTTCATTTCCACGAGAGAACTTTTGGAGAGGCTTGCACAACGATTTGTTCAATCAGGAAATGCTGTTATTTCTGTTATGAAGAGACTGTTCATGCAGAAGCAAAATACTTATGATCCCTTGGCCTTTGGCTCGTTTCCAAAATGGGAAGCTGATGAGGGAGTCGACCTTTCCCGTTTGGGAGAGGTGGACTACAAACTTCTCTTACAGATACAAGCAAACATACTCAAAGTCTTGATCATATTACTAAGCAATTTTTTCAGCAGTTTCCAAAACGATTTGTCTAACAAGAATGTCATGATAAGGCTTCTCAAGCTCTTTAGTAATGAGATTCTCCAGTGGTATAACTCCAAGAAGATAGACACAGAGTTGAATGAACCATTTGAGATTTTAGTGGAGCTTTATAAGCGAGTGAAAAGTCTCTTCATCAAAAAGATGTATAGGCCTATTGAATTGCCTAGATTTGACCTCATGCTTGCCAAAGAGTTTCAGTTTTCGCGTATCACACACGAAGTGCCAATGAATCGAAATCTTCCAAGCCACAGAAATATTCACAAAGTGGAAAAATTCCTTATCAAATTCAACAAGCTACTCGCAACATTATATCAGGGCATCAGGTCAGAGGATTGGTTCAGTATCTTCAAAATTATCGAAAATTTACATGTCAAGCATTCACTTTTGAATTATGAAACACAAAAGCCTGATACTCCCGAGGTCGATTTGAAAATCAGTGATGTTTTTTATTATCTTGAAAGTCTCTATGAATCGAGCGCTCGTGAAAAAGTCTTACTGAAATTCCCGGCAGTGTTCAAGAAGTTATACAGTCTTTATCGAAAATTCAAAACATATCTTCTCATTCAGCTTTGCGATGAGAGCATCAGCGAAGAGGAACGCCTCGATCGAATGAAAACATTGTTGCTCATGGTACTGATTTCACGCTTGAAGATGGATGAAAGTGTATTCATTTTCGAAGGTGACAAAAGCCATATACCCACATGCATCGAAACAGCCATTATAAGTGTTTTTTATTCCCCGGAGAGTCGCTTGCTTGCTCAATTATGGCTCAAGACCTCGCTGAATGTCAATATGAATGGAGCTGATCGGAAACTGGCTTGCAGTGAATTTGAGTTTCTCTTGCCCAGGCATCTCTCGCAGACAAGTATGTTGACGCCGAATGAACCACTTTTGCCATGCTTTGGTTGGATTATTCAGAATCTAATTCAGATAAATGAGTGCCCCTCTTTTCACCGAAATGCGGTAAATTTCAACAAGAGGGTTTTTCTCTACAAGTTCGTAAAGGAATTGAAAGTGGAAGAGACGAAAATTGATGAACTTCATAAAGATACAAAAGAGTTTGATTTTCTTTTCAAGCTAGACGATTCACCTGCTACGATGTTTTCGGCGAAAACAGGGCCTTCACTCACTCAAGATATGTTTTTCAGTCGTACTCTCAAGAGGCAAAAGTTCATCAACGCTCAGGATGACCAACGAAGAGGGCACAACCTCAAGAGTCATACTTTCACGCCTGAGCAAGTTCAAGCAATATCTGGTGCCTCGAATAATCATTCGAAGAGACAATCGATGGCATACAAAACTCCATCCTCTTCTCGCTTCAAAATAAGTGGCCTCTTTAACAAGTCTCGAACATTTGGACACACGACCGGGCACGAAAGAGCTGTCACATATAAGGAACTCCCAGATCCTGCTACAGTGGCTGATCCGCGACAAAAGCCAGTGCTCATTGTTCAGTTGAAGGATAAAAAAATCTTCCCAGTTTATTTACTTCAATACTGCTTTAAGTTTGATACGCAAAATACTAATGAGGCCTGCTTTTTCCAAACTGCGAGTGAAAATGATGCTAAATCTTGGCTCCGAAGCTTGAACTATGCAAATCGACATTGGTTCTTGTCGAAGTCGATCAATTTGAGATCTGACCATACCCACACTACATTTGGAGTTCCATTGGCAACAGTATGCGCTAGAGACGGGTTGGAGTCTCCGGCAATCCTAAAATTGATTTACAACGCCATTGAGGGTGATGGACTAGATGAGGTGGGTATTTACCGTATAAGCGCATCTTTGAGCGAGTTAAGTGGCGTGAAGCAGGAAATTAATAAAACTGGGACAATGAACCTCATACAGCGAACTGTGGATGTACACACACTCACCAGTTGTGTCAAGCTGTTTTTCCGCGAGTTGCCCGATGCGCTCCTTACGGATCAGGTTATCGACATGTTGTGTCCACTGAGACAGTCGTCAATAGGGGATCAAGCCTTCACGAAGAGTGATGCGGGTGGTATCAAAAAGGCTCTTTCCATGCTCCCTCGTCAAAACTATTGCACTTTGAAGGACTTAATTTGCCATTTGAACAATGTTGTTCTGCATAATGAAACTAACAAAATGACATGTTCAAATTTGGCAACGGTCATTGGACCAGCTTTAACGGAGGCGAGTAACTTGGAGTCCTTGATCACCAATTTTGGTTCGATGAATCACATGCTCGAGCTTTTAATTGGAAACTACATGGAGATTTTCGATCCCTGATTTGTTTCATATTTGGTGGATTGATTTGTATCACCTCGCATGTCAGACTTCGCATGTCGATATATGACTAGCGAAGAATATAGTATTTACAGTATTTAATGTCTTTTGATAAAACCATCGCTTTTGTTTTGCCTTCTTGTCTCCATAGCTTCGAGCTTCTTATTTGTTTGCTCCATTTTCGAGCGAGCTTGCTTCTTCAAATTCGCATTATATTCGTTCCACCATTCGCTGACAGTTGAGGGGGGAGACTTGGTGCCAGGCACACGTGGTGGCGTTTGAATGGGAGGAATTGATGCGAGCTTTCTGAAGTGCTTGTTCTTCAAAATGAGAGATTGGAAAAAGGAAAATATGGCATTTGCTGCAAAATACACCAAAATCGAGGCAGACATGTTGTAAGTCACGAAAATGGAGAGAAATGGCAAGTACGTCATCACTTTTTTAAACATAGGATTCATGGCTTGCGCACCAGTCTCGCCACCACCTCTCATCATACCCGTAACCACAAAAGCAGTGAGAATCTGCAAACCTAAATAAGGATCAGCTTGAGTCAAGTTTTCAAACCAAAACGCTCCTTGCGTAGTGAAACCTTCCACTGGATAGTGAGCCATGTTTCTGGTGGCTTGGAAGAATCCGTATGCTATTGGCAACTGAAGCATCGGCAAGAATGAGTGTGAAGTCTTGATGTCATTTTCTTTGTATAATTTGTTCCTCTTGCTCATCGCAGCCATCTTTTCGGAGTTTGTTCCGCTTCTCATTTCGTTCATGAGCTGATCAACTTCAGGTTTTACTTTGGACATTTTGGCCATGTTGGCCGATGATTTCACATATATCGGGAACATGATTGTACGCACAGCAAAGGTGGCACATGCAATGGAGGCCCACCAAGGTAAGCCGGTGTAAACATGTGTGATCTCCAAAATGTTGGTGATGAGCGCAGTGGGACCCCACCCCTCACCTAATCCAATTGACGCCACGTACCCCAACTCGTCGGAGTGAAGGTGTGTCGCCACAGCATTTACAGCGGAGTCGACGTTTTCTGTTGAGAAATCGGTTAGCTTATCCTTGATCTCGGAAGATGGGATGGAGGAGTTATGCCTGACTCCAAGAGACGTGGACGAGAACGCATTCGTCTTGAAGCTTGCACCGAGGCCTGAACGCACATTAGCCACGAAGAGCGGGGAATTTTTTGAGCTTGCGAGTCTCGTTGAGCGAGAGATTCCAAACCTTAGCATGGTCTGAATTTCTGGGGATGCGATTTCACCAGCCACTGGTGGATTTTTCCATCTTTCTATATTTTCCTCGCGATTCCTGAACGCAGGAGGTTCACTTGAAAATCAACTGTATGAGAGTCCTCAAGTTCGAATAAAAAGAAACCAAAAGCTCCGTCAAGGACAGTTTCATTGATTGTCAATTGGTCATTTTGGGAACTAAAATTTGTTGAATATGCAAATGAGTAAGATTTTTTTTTGTCTGTCTTTAATTTTTAAGATATTTATTTGTTCTATGTTTTTTTGAAGTGTAATGCACCTTTGCAGTGTGTCGCCAAAGTTTGCACAACATGAAAGTTACACACACCTTGTTTAATATCACAGAAGCCCACGGGCTTCTGTTCACTCCACAATATTTTTACTTTGGATGATAATTTAAACGACGAAAACTTTTTTATGCCTCAAATGTGATGCTTTTTCATTCCTCTCGCTGCGATACTGTCTTTAAATAACTCGCTTTTTTCAGAAACTCTCTGCACTGCATCGAGAACAGAAGGTGTGCAATGCTTGCACCGGGTCACTTTCCCATACAAGCGATTCACTAGATAGATGATCAGTCTAGCTTCTAATCCGAAAAAATTCATTTCCGTTTCTTTGCTCAAGAATTCGAGAGGGGTTCATAATGTGCGGATTCGTCTACTTTCTTTCAACAAGATTACAACCTCAGAGGGTCACTTTGAATCCATGAGGTTGAAATCCATGATAGCTGACAAGAAACCATCAGCCCAAATATTCAAGCACATCGTGGAGCATGTTGGTGTTCGGCTTCTGCCAAGATCGGTTGAAGCCTATTTGTTCCTTTTGATGGAGTCCGGAAAGTTGACAGCGGTTGTTTCTCTTGTACATATTTTACTTCACGCGGATGTCGGGCACTACAAACTTTCCAATCAATTCTGGTCTTCGTTAGTTTCTGAGGCTATCTCCTTTGGGCACCATGGAGCTGCTTCCTTGATTTATCACGAGATCGTCAACCCTTATACAAGTTTTATCGACAACGTTTCACACTCTGGTGAGAACGAGAATGTACCATTCTTATTATTGCCAGCTACAATCGAAAGCTTGGCCATCGTACTTGCCCAAAATGGAAATCACATTGCTGTTGAAGGCGTTCGTCAGTATTTCAAGAGGTTTTACTCAAATTTTGGTCATCGTGAGGTCTATCAGACTCTATACATTATGAAAGTCGAGTCTTTGGCAATTGCTGGGCTTTTTACAGAGGCTTTGAGTGCTTTCATAGCTTTGGCTATCAAATACAGGGGTCATTTAGGTCCCAAAGATCCAAAAAATCTGTCGCATTCGTTGAAGTATGCCAGCCACGTGAACTACATCAAAAGGCATCTTAATATCGCTCAAAATAAATCTCCCGAGCAAAGTGATCAATCTGGTGCCAGAGGTGCCATAAAACATTATCGACCGGACATCAAGTTCAACGACTACACCATAAGATCTGGGCCTTATTGGGCAATTTTCGATGGAAATTTAGTTGTGGAGGACTTGCCTCACTTTAAGTCTCTTCTACAAGGAAACATAAATGGTCTCATGGCGCGCAGTGACTCGATTGTTGACCAACTCTTGGCTTTTATAGCCAAGTATCACTACACTTTATCTCGATTCGTTCTTGCATGTCTCTGCGATACAGGCCACTGCTCTGCAGTGATGGCCATAATAAACAAATTGCCCTCGGCTTACCCTGACATGAGCAAGGTTGTTTTTTTCACTCCAAATGACTATGCCCGCGTGTTCGTTGCTATGGAAGGTTATTTCGAGAACTCAACAATCGCGAATATAAGAATTGGGCACGAGTTTCTCTTGCAATGCTACCATTCATGCCAAAGACTTTCTCGGTCTTCTTCGATTCCGTCTTCGTGTCTTCGTCAATTCCTCCAATGCTATTTCAAATCACCTTTGGCAAATGCTAATGAGATCAAAGAGATTTTGAGCTCATGTAGTTTCAGGAGCCCAGTTATCATTACACTAGACCTTGATGCATATGAGAAAGCGCTATTGATTGGTTGTAATTCAGCTGGCCGAAATACTGGTATTTCTTTTTGCGCGTCAACCAAATGATTTAATTTATTCACCTCTTGGGGGCAGAATGACGTGAATCCTCACATCCTCATTGTCCAGCAAATCTCCAACAGCAGCAATATCCTGAGGTGTGATGAAAATAGACTGTGCAGTGGAGCCCCTGAGCTCGTGTAAAAGAAGTCGTATAGCAATTGTACGGTTGACTGAGTCCATGAAGACATCAAATTCATCTAGACCACATACTCGTGGCTTCATGATCTTCCAGATACCAAGTAAAAACGCTATCTGCGTGAACGATTTCTCGCCTCCTGACAAAGACAGGACCGCTCTCGTTTCTTTATTCTCTTCCGTCTGAACCTCAATTATGACTTTCTTTTTCTCGAAGTCAAAGTCCAATCTACCTTTGAACCCTCTCGATGTCAAACTTTGTTCGAAGGAGTATTTTGCGATGGCCAACTTTTGCTTGATCGTAATGTCAAGATTCTGAAAACGAGAATTTAGGTCATTTTCCAAATCCATCCTGGCTTTGTCAATTTCAGTTAAATCTCGCTCACATTTGTCTTTCAAGGTTTTCGCGTTTAATAATTCCCTTTGAACTTCCTCGAAAGACTTCTCGTGTTGATTCTCCATCTCTTCAATAGCCTGTTGAAGACTCTTATATTCTTCAGTTATGCTTTTGGAGGTGTCTGATTCCGAAATTGTTACTTCTGACCTCGCACATCGCTCCTCCGCGAGTTTTATGAATTCTTCGTGTCTCTGGCAGTCCTCCAACAAAGTCTGCTTAACACCCTCGATTTTTTCTAAGATAGATTGTTTTCTCTTCTCATAACTGTCGATTTCCACTTTTAGAAGCTGAATCGCTTCCATTTGTTGGTTGATTGTAGATTCACAGTCAGCTAAGTTTTTAGCAGCAATGGTTTTAGTCTGCTTTTCTTGCTGTAGAATATCTTTCTTGGACTGAAGTTCAGAGTTGCGATCAGCCAAACTATCCATGAGTTCCTTCGACATTCCCATTCTTGCATCAATTTGATTATTACAAAGGGTGATTTGCGAGTTCAAGTTGGCAATCTTTTGGTAATCGCCCACCGCACTGAGTGATTCCTGTGTCCTAAAAATCAGGTTTTTCACTGTCTTAAGCTGAGACTTCAACTGGTCGAGCTGCTGTTGAATCTTAAGCTTGCTCCTGCGCTCCTCGTCAAGAAGGGCTCTTTTCTCTTTGTCAAGCTGTTTCAACTGAGTCTGAAGCTCCGAAAGCTCTTGGGCAAATGACTCGTCATCGACCCTTCCTGCAAGTTTCCTAAGCTCGCGAGAATAGAAGATTGGGTCACGGGACAATTGACCATCTCTCCTAGAGATTCGTGCGCCCGAGTTCCTATCATTGAGCGCATATGCCTGCTTCACTCGATGGTCCTTTGTGACATTTTCGGCTTCTGTCACGCTGTCACACACCACAAATTCCTCCAAGCCACTGCTATCGATGAGCGTGAGTCTCGCATCCTCATTTTGAAATTGGAGAGCATCTAACATGGTCGCATAACGTGACAGAAGATGATTGCTCACGTTGAACTTTTCGAACTTCCTCACAATCATGCTCTTGAAGGCTCTGTTACTGCGCATCATTCCGTTCAACATTTTCCGGTCGTGCTCGTCGCACACAACAAAAGAATCCAAGGTTCTTTGAAGGGTGGCGTTGATAACGTCGCCCCACTTTGAAAATTCATCCTTGACTGAAACGTAGCAGCCTACAGGGCCGATTGGCTTCTGGTGCCAAGCGCTTTCCCTTTCGATCTCTCTCGCTAAAATAGCGGCAGCTGACCCAAATGCAGCGTACCTGTCATTCTTAGCGTTCTTGGCGTTGCTCATTTTCATCTTTACTTCCGAAATAGTCGCCTGAAGATTGTTCATTTCTCGATTCAAAGCAACCATTTCTGGACTAACGTTTTCGAACGCGGATAATTGCTGCGAGAGCACCTCTCTTGCTTTTTCCAAATCAACTTGATGTTTTTCAAGCTTTTCCAATTTGTCAGACATGTCCTGTTTGCTTCCACCATTTGCATCATCAATCTTTTTTTGCTCCAAAGCAAGATTGTCCTGGTGCGATTTAAGATCATGCTTGTAATTTTTGATTTCATTCTTGTAAGACTTCAAGGTAGTGAGAATGCCTTGAACGTTGCTGTCAGCTTCATCGCGCTCGGATTCTGCTTTTGTATAAGATGCCTCTTTAAGCTCGAGTTCTTTTTCTAATTCTTTCTTTTCGGAATACAGGTTTTCAACACGTTCTTTCTCTTGTTCAATTTTGACCTTGCTCTGCTCTATAGTCAGGCCGATCAAGTCGACATCGCGCGTCTTTTCAGAAACTTCGAATTCTTTGTTGGCGATCAAGTTTTTCATCAGCTCGACATTGAACCAGTAAATTTTACCGTGAATTTTTTCCAGTTGATGTCTCAAGTTTTGGGATTGCCTGTACTTCTTGTAGAGTCTTTCCGACTCCAAATATTTTGTACCCGCTTCACTGAAAGCCTTTGTTGCTCTTTCCACTTGACTGTTAAGCGCCTGTATACTTTTGGAAGATTCTTCATAGTTCGAAACAATTGACCTTATGTTGGTCCCCTCCGAAAAGTAAGCAAATCTACTCTGCTCGGTACTGCTTGCGATAAATTCTCTTGCCTTGTCTTGGGAAAGGAAAGACAATGGATTGTTCACAACAATCAGAAACCGCTGCAAGATATCGTCCAATGTTTTTTTCTTGTGGGACACAACAGACCCGTTTTCACTTTTGATGGAGTATGAGTTGCTTCCCTCGCGAGTCAATTTTCTTTCAACAAAAATTGATCCCCCATATACTTCCGGCTCGAAAGCATTCAAACCTTCGTTCCCCAATTCCACGACAATTCTTGCCATGGACATGCCATCTTTAATGAGACCTTTCGCAGATGATCCCCTATTGGTGTCAGTGGCTTTGGCACCTAAGCCGACAGAAATTCCAGTGAGCACGGCACTCTTTCCAGACCCGTTCCGTCCAATAATGAAGTTCATATGAGGGCCAAAAGCAAGCTCGAAGTGGTCATGACACATGAAATTTTTGAGCGTAAGTTTTTTGATGTATCCTGCGCGTTGAACGCGAATGTCTTGCTCCTCTTCCTCGTCCAACAAATCCTCAGTTACGGCGTGTCTGGATTTCTTGTGCTGGGTAAGGAGCTGAGACATATATTGTTCGACAGATTGACCGTCCTGGCTTTGTTAGTTGAAGTTCAAGTTATTCTGACATGATTTTTGAAAAGCCGCGGACTTGAAATCATGAAGGTGATTAAGAAGAAACATACACTAGCCGAAAAGTGTCGCTTACGGGTACCGTGAGCATCATCCGTGGAGCTATCAGCTTCGTTCCTAGCCGTCGATTTTGCGGTCATTCTGGGCTAAACAGCAAATGATCCGTCTAAGAAAAGATGTGGGAAAGACAAGCGGTTTACTGACGTATAAACAGGTTGATCGCAAGGGCTTTCTGCAGGAGCCCGATTCTTTTTTAGCTGGTCGATAAAAGCTAGACACGCGGTGACTGAATATCTTGACGGCCCAAGGCCGAACTTCTCATGTATTACGACGAGGCCTTTCCTAGAAAGACGACTGGTAAAAACTCTTTTTTTTTTCTGTGGCCAGGAAGTGAATAGACTTTTGAAGACTTGCAAAGATAGTCGAAGATATTCGTCAGACTCCGGACGCGTAATGGCGCGAACGACGCGCTCGCGGTTTGGTCAACGCGAGAGCGAGAAAAAAATCTCCGCGAGAAAATAAAAGTAAAAGTCGAAAAGTCGTTCGCACGTTTCTCTCAAGGATCCTACACGCCAAAATTCAGAGGTGCTACTCCTAAGCTGATTCGAAGCAAGAATGCCATCCCAAAAAATCGATTCAGGTATCAAGCCATGTTGCAAACTTGAGAAGTTCGGCCAATACTGTTTTGATAGGTTTATTGTACTTTACTTCAAGAGCGTCTCTCATAGCCTTTTGCGCGTGTAGGAGTCTTCGGGTATTTTATCATTTTTTTTTTTTTTTTAAAGATTCATCATTTAATAGGGCGTTACTTAAAGACATCTCTCACTCGGTCCTTGCATAACAAAAACTAAATAGTTAGAAAAACCTATAATAGGTCGCTAATCCACACCAGGTACCTCAGACTTGATTGCTTAAGAAAGAGGCACGCTCTTCCTCGTCAGGTGGAACCCTGCTTTGGAAGTGCGACTCCGGAGTGGACTAGTTTGTTTATCTTCGTGAGATTGGATGAGGATGTATCGAGAGGCGCGAGCATTTCTTTGAGGTTCATGGTTGACCGGAGGCCAACATTTCTCCACCAAAACTGAGAATTCTCACAAAAAGTATAAATGTGATTAAGAATCGCATTGGAGTTACCTCGAAGGCCGCAAAGAAGGCATTGCCTCGAGTGGTTGTCCTATCAGGATACATAAATCAAGTGTATTTCGAGCCTATTTTTCAAGCGGAAATTCAACTTATGTGCGATGGAGGAGCAAAGTATTCCTTGAAGCAGAAATGCGCCGCGCCCTAAATACATTTGGCGTTTTATAGAATTATTTGTTCACCATAGAAATGATAGAGAGAATATAAATCTTCTCTTCAAAAAAAAAGTGTACCCAGCAGTGGAACTTGATGTTTGACCGAATACGAATCTAGTGTGAGTACTGTGAGGAAGGTCTCTTTGATTGAAGAATTGTCTTGAAGTTTTAGCTCCCGTAACTAATTCCATCTTTGTTTGGTTTATCGCTCTTTGGAGTAATATTAAAAGCCCTTTTTTCTCGGAGCCCCTCGTCCTCACGTAGTCAATACATCGTGTGCAACAATCACCAATTGGGCGTCAGGGGATCCTGAATCGTTGCTGCGTTCGCCCGGAAATGTTATCGCGCTTCCCTTTTCCGCCTTCGCGCGAAGCCGTATGCTCGAAAGCGGCAATGCCGTCCCGGCAACCCGCGGGAACGCCGCGGCCGCTGAAAGGTCTTTTGAAATTGAGCTGTGATTCTCGCTAACAAAAATTCAACAGTTACTTTTGGAGCGCATTTTATTTATAGATGCCAAGTCAAAAAAAAACGACCGAAGGGAAGATTTTATGGTTTGAGCGATACTTTCTGAGGCATTTAATCTGTTCAGCGAATCTTCCAAATGCAGACTGTATAAACCGGCAGGCATGCATACGCACGTAATTAATTATCAGATTCAGATAACGAATGCAGTCAATATCGACTGCTCTTTCGGTCCCACTGGAATGCTATAAAAAGGGGCCTCTTGTACTCACTAAAAAATGTACCACCTCAAAGACAATTCATGAAGCTTTCCAACCTCATTGCAACGGCTGCGCTTGTGGCCACTTCGTTCGCCCATCCTTTGGAGAAAAGATCGATCGTCAACTCCACTGAGGAAGTCAGCACCAACAATGACTTGCAAGCATCTTACGCAAAGCCTTTTGCGATTTTTCAGCCAAAAGTGTTCATCATCAACATGTTCGAGTATGAAGCTAAGCCTTGGTTGAAGTCCTTGGACTTTGTACATAATATCACTATCCCAGGCTTATCTCCATTATACCCAACTGTATACTGTACGGGGAACTACTCCGTGTGCGAGATGACTACGGGAGAAGGAGAAATCAATGCCGCTGCTTCGGTGACTGCCTTGGGTTTGTCGCCATTGTTCGATCTCTCTCATACTTACTTCTTGATATCCGGAATTGGTGGAGGAGAGCCTCAGTACACTACCATGGGCTCTGTCACCTTCGCAAAGTATGCTGTTCAGGTGGCTTTGGAGTATGAGACAGCCTATCAAGACTTTAGCAATGCCAACCCAGACTGGACTTCGGGATACTGGGCTTATGGAACCGACAACCCATGGACTTACCCAGGAAACGTCTATGGCACTGAGGTGTTCGAAGTGAACGAAAAATTGAGAGACCGTGCAGTCGAGTTGGCTGAGACCGCTACTTTGGAGAACGGAACAGAGGCCAACGCCGCAAACAGATTGTTGTACAATGAGACTGCCGCTCGTGGCTTGCCATCTGTAGTCAAATGTGATGCTTTGACCTCCGACAATTATTTCACAGGCAACACGCTTGGTGATTACTTCGCGTTCTATGCCTCGATGATGACCAATGGCTCCGCAACTTACTGTTCCACTGCTCAAGAAGATAATGCTTCCTTGGAGGCGTTCACAAGATTGCACAGATATGGACTTACTGATTACAACCGTGTCGTCGTCATGAGATCGATCTCAGACTTTACTAGACCCCCTCCATCAAAGTCTAACGACACTGTTGCCTGGTTCAACAATCCAGAAGACGGAGGTTCCTCTGTCGCCTTTGCCAACTTGCCAATCGCCGGTATGCCATTCGTGAGAGACGTGTTGGCTCACTGGGATGATGTATACTACTCAGGTAAGTCTTATGGCCCAGAAAACTACACTGGTGACCTCTTCAACACTTTGGGTGGCACACCTGACTTTGGAAAGGCCTCTTTTGATATTGCCTAAACCATTGCACGTTCCCAACTTCAGGATTAAATCTGACTTTTATACTTTCTCCTCGCTCATTTAGCCTATTTCGTACATACCAGCTTTTGTAAATTTTCATTGATCAAAACTCCTCCACGTAGTCCTTTTTGGCACTCGAATCTGACACAGAGCCATATGTTTCTCCGGAGTTGGAATTGTCGGTTATCACATGCTGTCTCTTTTCCAAAGCCGTGAACAGAGAACCAGCAATTTTGGAGTAAGAGTACAAGATTCCAATCCGTAAGCCAGCACACATGAAAGTGAAAAGTAAACCACCCACGGGAGTAATTACAAAGGCAGCGAAAGGACCCCAGTCTTCTGGATTGTATAATCCATTCCAAACTAAGAGAAGCTTGCCTCCTTCTTTTGACGAGCCGTAGTAAACTGTACCGAAAACAAAAACAGCTAAAAGAGCACCAAGACCCCCGACCATGACATCCAACCCCTCAATGAACCAGAAGAGTGTATCATTCAACCCGAGAAATACCGAAGGGATGACAGCAGCTGACACCAAGTCCGCAATCAAGTAAATTTGCAACACATTGTCGGCAACCTTCACTGCTAAAACGATGGTTGGAATCATAACAATAACGACTAGACCTCGAATGTAGATCATCTTGATCTTATTTCTGAACAAGTCGTTGGAAATGGTGGACACCATTGCGCTCTGCAATGAGTCGAAAGTACAGGTTGAAAGGCATATAGTGAAAATCAACACAAATGCAACTACCCATCTTGGCATAGATTCGAGTAAAATGAAAAATGCATTATATCCATTCTCATCGTTTACATCAATGTACCCAGCCCAAACGGCCAAGAATCCGGGAAGACCGACTAAAGTACAAATGACGAAGGTTGCAAAGGACGCAATGGAACAACCTATCCACAAGTCTTTGTTCGACTTGCTCGCAAAAGTCCTCAACCAGAAACCAGACATGAAGCAATCATTAGTGGCTATGGCCACAGGCAAAATGTACACAAGTTGCCAGCCCAATTTATTGCCCTCCAACAATCCCGAGGGGCCGATCTTAGATGTATCTATGTTAATCTCAGATCCCATTCCTGCCGCACAAATGATAATCAAAATGATGACAAGAGCACCTTGAAAGTTATCCGTGATAAAGCTCACCCTGAAGCCTCCAAGAGATGTGTAGATGGTCGTCACAACACATTCCACAATCACAGCTCCTAAGGCACTCATGCCGGTTAAAGTTTCGATTGCTCCCCTCAAACCAGAAAGCTCACCAATCATAAAAAGAAACATAGTGAGACATGTGAAGAATGAAAGATACAACGCTGTGACAATCCCAAATCTCTGACGGACCCATTCAGTCAAGACAAAGCCATGAGGACACCTCTTTCGAATAAGAGGACCAAGCGCCGCAAAGCCGAGGATAGGAAGTGAGCCAGCAAGTGTGTACACGAGCAAGCCATGTAAACCTGCGGTATTGGCGATTTGAGAGTAAGTCGTCAATATTCCACAGCCCATTGCTTCTGAGTTAGTAAACAACATTATTGGCTACAAACTCGCGTGAGAGTCTGAGACCAGTCGATTGTCGATGAGGCTTCATCATTATTTTGCTTGTTAATCTGGCTTGATTTGCGCTGTCCTTTGTGAAAATCTGGAAGAAAGATCAGAAGTGATGGTACGTAACCACGTAGTGTGACATCTGATAGCTTGGTCCTCGGGGGTTGCAGACAGAATCTGCCCACATTCATTTTCTTTATCATGTTCGAAGGATGCTTGTAACCATCGAAAGCACATAGTCAAACTACAAAAATAAGAGCAACGAAGCCTCCTCACGCAAGAATGAACTTGATCGAGTCCGAACGGTTTAGTCTCAGCTGAATCATTTCTGGACAGAAAAAAAACAGCACCCGCTGGCGAGTTGCGAAAACATTTGTGAAGAGATACATACCAGATGCAATGAAATTGACTGCCAAAGGAAGGCCTTTTTGAGTTCCATTGGAGGAAAGGAAGTTTTCTTTTTTAGCAAATTTCCAGGCTAGAAAAATACCAGACGCCAAGAGCGCAATATAAGTGAGATATATAATTGCATTGTTTCCTTGAGATGAAAGCTGAGCCATTTTGTGCAAAGCTTTTTCTGATGCTAGAGCGTTGGCTTCTATGTGGAAAAGATATCATTTCAACCTCGATCCCATGCGACGCGAGCGCTCATATTTATAACGTGAGGTATCTGAAAATTCTGATACGATTAATGAGCGGCGGGGCCCTCATCTCCCTCCTGAGAATTGCGATATATATCATCTGCAGGATATGCGCTTAGCTGGTTCATGGGTTGCACCCCGATGTCACAATGCGAAAAACAATTGATCCAAGTAGTAGCAAATCTTTGGGATTAGGAATCACCATAGCTTTCCATAAAAGTGACGTTTGGCGAAAGGACTTTCGGACATATATCCGTAAGCCCCGAAAGATATGACCGTTGCCTCGAAGTGAGAGTCAATCTTACGCGTCCGCTCCTCACTTGATTGCGACGAATTGTCCGAACTTGGACAGTACTCTGTTTGTTCCTCGAATTGACTGAAAAAAGGGCAAAATGTTGGCTTAGAAGAATCCAAGCCCAAAATATTGTTGCAAGAAAAACGAAAACTTTAAGCCTCGAAAAAAGTCATGTGAATGTCAAAAAAGAATGCTCCACGGCAGGTTCGAACTGTCGACCTTCAGATTTCGTCATACGGAATATGAGACTGACGCTCTGCCAACTGAGCTAGTGAAGCTTTCTGTGCTACCACGAAACTTTCTTACAAATAGATTTATTATACTTGACAAACATGGCTGGGAAAGCGCCAGCCATTTTTGCATCGCGGATTTTGCCGTACTGAAGGCTTGCGATGACCCGATTTCGACACCAAGTACGCAACCGCGGCCGTCTTTGTCCGCGATGGCATAGCGGCTTAGACAAATAACAATTGCCAACCTCAACCTTTACAACCGCGGTTCGTCATACGTTAGTTCTGGAAAAGGCTGCATACGTTAGAATGGAAGAACCACAAGGAATTCAAGGCACTTCATCACTTCAATTTCGGATCATATGTTCCGATTCATGACGCGCGAACATCGGTTCGAGGATCTAAATGCCATCTATGTCTACAAAATGTGGATCTGAGGCAAATATTAAGTCACCTCTACAATGATTGTGGCTGTACAAACATAGTGTGGAACTCTCTCCGCATGCAAACTCCAATGACTCTTAACTCGATGGTGG